>VMDR010023049.1:0-15839 GCA_007922815.1 Macrotus californicus | reverse complement strand
CCAGAATGTTTATGCTTATTTAATCTTCATTACCTGCTCTAAAAAGTCTATTACATATTTTTGAATGTTCTGAAAAAGATTCCATGTCTCTTTTCTTCTTCCCTTCATTTCATGGAAATACCTATATGTTTTCTCTGAATCTTGGAAGCATTCTTCCAGCTCATCTCCTAATGCACCAATTCCATTTGGATCGTGCCAAATCTGATGTTTCCTGCCTTGTCTGAGTTTCATTAGTTTGGGAGTCATGTGTCTGTTATCCAAGACTTCTTTCTTGTTTAATATGGCTCTTTTTCACGGCAATCAGCTCCTGCCATATTAAGGCAATGTTCTCTCAGTTCTTACCAAGAATACAAATTAGACTTTAAAAATACATTTTCCTTATTTCATTTAGCATTTTCACTGTAGGCTATTTCTATGAATTCTCAGATTCATCTCCTTGTTTTATACAGCAACAGCCTGTAAAAATAGCACAGGCATTTGAACTAGGAAAACCTGGGTTTGCATCCTCTTGGTGACATGCGAATGGCCAGTCACCTAAACCCTCTCAGCTGTGATTTATTAGGTGGGAATAATAAAATCCTCATTCCAGAGTTCTTTTAAGGATTCAATAAGAATATATGTTGAGGTACTTGTGGTAGTTCTTAGCTATACAGTTTATTATCATCTTTATCTTCATCTTCATCATCATCATCATCATCTTTACTAGTCTAATAAACTACTGTTTGTTTGTTCTCACAGAGAGACACCTGATCAGTCCAGGTTTGGTGGCTAAGAGGGTGGGCAAGGTGGTTGATCAGAGGTGGTTGAGGTTCCCAATGAACTTCCCCGAGAAGGTTACAAGACATACTCTGCCTGGCCAGTGCTCCCTTCATTCAGAAATCACCCGCACTGTTTTCTGCCAGGAGGGTGAGACCTTCCTCTAATTTCCATGAATGACATAGAATTTCTCTATTCATTTGATGAGTCATTTCAAAATGACATTGGAGGAAGGAATGAGTCAAAACTACTAACTTTAGTTAACATTATGTTTCCAAAAGTTGAATTTAAATTTTACCGTAAGTAAAGAGAATTAACACGGAAAAGGTTTAGGTAAAAATATAGTTGACTATTTCTATCCTTCGGGGATAGTGTAGGTTTTCTAAATATTACATCAAAGGCATTAAAACATAAAGGAAAAACTTGATGGATTTGACTGCATTAAAAATGTAAAATTCCTGGAAGACAAAAATCAACATTAGATATTTAAAAGAGAAAGGTCAAGCTAGAAAAAATATTTTTCATAAGGCACATGGCATTAGTATAATTAATATAACTAAAAGAGATTTTAAAAATCAATAAGAAAATATTAAACCCTGTAAGATAAAAATGGACTGAGGACATGAATAAGTAATTAATTAACTGAAGAAGACATACAAATAGCCATGAAACATGTGGGAAAATGTTTAATGTGATTTTAACAGTACAAATTAAAACAGTGCTATAATGCTATTCTCATCTATTCATCTGGCAAGATTATTAAAAGCGGTAATGCTCAGTGTAGGTCAGAATGTGGGGAAATAGAATATTTATGCACAGCAGGTGGGCCTGCAAAATATTTCCATTTTAATTTAGAAGATAATTTGGCAATACAACAAAAAGCTTGAAAACATGACACACTTTGGTGCAGAAATTCCAGTTCTTTAATGTTGGATCTTAAGGAAATAAGTTTATGTGCAAAGTTTTAGCCACCAACATGTTAATCACAGAGATATTTAGAATAACAGAAGATAGGAAAGAATATCAACCTAATAACAGTGTGATTGCATTTTAAAAATATATCTGTAAATTCATAATGTTATATTGGGTTACTAAAAATATGTATGGTTTCTGTTTTTCAGTTTATCTGAGTTATTTATTCTTTAGTACATACCTTTATAATATATGCACATTTATATATAAACACACATTGTTAGAGTTAATTCATTAATATTTTATTAGGGAGTTAGTTTCATTATTAATAATGTTAACATTTATTCTTAAAAGTGGTATCAGTTTGCTGGTTTTGTGTCTGTGCTATCTTCATCAGGTCTGGTAACAGGGTTCAGCCAATTTCTCAAGATGAACGGGGTTGCTTTCATTTCATTTCTGTGCTCTGGAACACTTCAGACAGCGGAGGAATTACCTGTTCCTAGACACTCTGAAAGAGCTGTCCATGAAACCATCTGGGCCAGACTGCCTTGAGGAGTGTTGTTCTGTGACAAGTTTTCCAACTTCTTCAGAATTTTCGGTCTACGCATGCTTATTGCCTGTTCTTGAACCACCTACAACAATTTATGTTTTCCCTAGTGTAAAAAGGTTGATTTTAAAATAAGTAAACATAAAGTTGTGAAAGTATTCTTTCATAATTTTTTTCCATCAGTAATTAAATCCTTTCTTTTCCTTCCTAAAGTTGTGTTTGTTTTTCCTTTTTCCCTATCTTTAGATCTATGCATTTAAGTAGCCTTTAAAATAACTAGTGCTAAAATGAATTATCGATAATTACTCCTTTAATTTCAGCTGTGGCTGGTATTGGTCCTACTGCACAAGGGTTCGTCCTGAAGCCCAATGTGGGAGACAAGGAGCACCCTGAAGGAAGCTCTTCTTGCAGCGGTGGCAGAGATCCAAGGGGAAAAAAGAAAGATGCACAAAGCCTATCTCTGCATAATGTGAAGGGGACGCATGTCACTTCTACCCATGTGCCATTGGCTAAGGCAGTCACATGGTCAAGTCCAAAGTTACTAGGTAGGGAAATACATTCTGTCCAAGATGAGGCTAAAAATTGGAGTTAATAATGCCCAAAGATGGGAACATGTATCATCCTTTTTAAAAAGACACCTCAGTGTTGGGAACCGTCCTGCCTGGTTTCAGGAGCTGTAAGCCTGCCGACCGGCGAAAAGGCCCTGCGACTAGGGGACCTTGGGACCATAAGCCACTATGGAGACAAAACTTATCTTCCTGGCAGGGCTCCTGATCAGGCCTGAGAAAGAATGCATAAAGTCCTGTGAAACCTGCTTTGCTAAGAACGTCCTGAATTTAAATGTTAAGGGCCCAAGCACAAAATAAGTTTGTTTTCCAAGGTTTACAGAAGATTGGCGTCACCCTATCAGGCCCTGACTCAAAAGGACCCCCGTGATCCCAGAAATGTTATCTGTAAACCATTCCTCCTTTCTTTGACATGCATCCCCATGCATGCTAAACTCAATAAAAGCCCATGAGAGAGGGGCTTGACACCTTTCTCCTCTGAGAGACTGGTTAGCCTTTCTTCCCCAAGCAGGTCATGTCTTGTAGAATTATTCTCATCCACCACTGCCAGGGGGAGCTCTGTGGTCAGAGCCCCGACTCCCCAGACACACACCTCAGACTAAAGATATGCTTTAATGGGGTAAATTTGATACCTGCAGGTATAAAGGCAATTGGGATCTGAAAAGGATAAGTAATATCCTTCAGTTACACTGCAGCATTGAATGTTATATTAGACATATTAAATACTGGAAAGCTTAAGGATATCTAGGCCAATAGCAATTTATTGAGAAAATAGACTGATTGATTTGTTGATTCCTCAAAACTTATGACTTAGTGATCTTATACTATAACCCTCCTTGCGGTAGGTGAGGAAAGAATAGCCTGGAGAGGCCAAGTAAAACGACTGGCTACTGTCATGCTGAGCTTGTCACCTTCTGTTCAGTTTTTGCCCTTGCGCTGCACCCTGTATTCTGAGTTCTGTTCTATGGACCAGCGCTGTCCAGCAGAACTTTCTATGGTGAGAGAGAAGTTTTATTTCACACCATAACATGGTAGCCACGAGCCACATACAGTTCTTGGGTATTTGAAATGTGGCTCGTGTAGCTGAGGAAAATAAATTTCAAATTTTATTTAACTTAATTTAAAATTAAGTAACCAAATGTCTCTAGTGACTCTTGAGTTGGACAGAGCAGCATTAGTGAATACTTGGATTAAGAGTGAAAATACTAAAAACACTCTAACTGAGGGGCTTCTGAATGGGCTATCAGATTTCAACGGAAACTTATCTCAAATAAATAGTACAACATTGTTGAAGCCAGTAATAAGCTTATATTTTGTTTGTGAAAATAAGTCATGTGATAAAACTTAAGGTCAATAGGTCAGCATTTAAGTACAAAGTGTAGTCCTCTCCCACGTCAAAGTCAGGTATATAATAAATAGAATTTTCTTTATTTATCCTCCTTTTCCTCCTCCTCCCTCAAATGCACTTAATTTTAATTTTAGTCTATTATTCTGATGGAAGAAACTAAATTTCAGGTAATTCAGGGCCTTTTATTCCACTTCTTGGCCATGGCTGTCTTCTCATCCTCTGTGATCCCAACAGCTTTCCCACCCAGCCCTTTCAGGTACTTTTGTGTATCCTCATGGCACGCACTTATTCCAGTCAGTGCACAGGGCCTGGTGCAGGGAGGTCTGGGGCCACCACAGTACTGTGCTGTAGGCACTGCAGGCACTCCACATGGACATTTTTAATGCTCCTAGGTCTTAGAAGGCAGAGGATGTCTGGGAGCTTTGCCACTCCTAGCCTTCACTGATGAAGTGATGTAAAGACACTCGTTCAGATCCCCCCAAAATATATATTTGCCTCCAACCTGCCTGCCCCTAACCCAAGTTTTGACCATGGGCAAGTGCAATGTACAGGCCAGTTTCTAAGAGATATCCACTGTAGTAGTTGGCTCAGACTAAGTTATGCTGCAGTAACAAAAAGCCCCAAACCTCTGACTTACAACAACAAAGGTATATTTCTCACTGTAGCTGGATGGCTACAACTCTGCTCCACAGCAGCCCCCTAGCTGGCTCATCATGATAGAGCAAGCAAGGGGATAGGACCACAGAATGACTCCTAAGACTTCTGTTTGGAAGTGACATAAGACACTTCAGTGCACATTCTCACGTCCAAAGAAAATCACAGAATTAATCTTGACTTCAATGGAAAGATGAAGTATAATTCCTTCCCATAGGGAGAGGCCATGAAATTTATGAACAGTAATGAAATTTGCACATTTATCATTTACTTTTCCTCTCTCTCTCCTGTCCCACTTGCCTCTCTTCATCTTCAACACCCCACAGCTCGTAGGTTCTTCATCTGGAATAGGCAGCATGGTATATTCTTCAAACTCTATTTATGGTATAGGCTATTAAAATTTCAAAGCCCATATTCTTGAAACTCAAAATCCTTCTCTTTCACATGCATTTCTGAAGCCTGCTCTGAAAGATGAAGCATAAGTTTGACACCTCTCTCTCTTTTTTTTACATTGTCATCCCTTCCCTGGGGTAGAAACCTGGCTGTTTCTTGAATAAAGGAAAAGCTTATTGGAGAACAGTAACTATGTGAAGAAGCCATTGGTTCATAAAATATTATTGGACTGCACTCTAGCAGGGTGGGCTATCTTTTGTGGATGGGGCAGAGATTTACCTTTTAGAACAAAAATATCTTGGGATTGAAGGCAGAAGCTGGCATGACATTAGAGTTGTCTGCCAGAGTCCTCAAGGGCTAATGCCATCCAACACAGCAGCCTCTAACTACATGTGACTATTAAGCACTTAAAATGTGGCTACAGTGACTGAGGAACCAAGTTTTACATTTAGTTTAACTTTAATTAACTTAATTTGCAATAGCCACATGTAGTTGGTGGCTACTATTTTAGACACTGTAGTTCTAGAAGTCACACAATGCCCTTCATGCTATGCCTTGGTTTAAAAAAAATCTCAAAATGGAAATAATTTCAGTCTGTATAAAAATTAAATTGACATTATAGTTGGTTAAAAGCAAAAAAAATGTTTTCACTTATTAATTGGCTAGAACTGCCTGACCTAATAAGCAGAGGCTAAATTCACAATTAATTAAAGATTTCATGTTCATTCATCCAAGACATGCCTCAAACCATCTTTTGTTCAGCTGGCCAGCAGGAGACTTACAACCATATTTAGGACATCTTGCAACTATAATCAACACATGCACAATATCCCATTTCAAAAAAAGTCCTTTCATTTATCAGATTAGTAATTCTGTTGTAGGTATAGCATTTTTCTAATATGCTAACTATAATCATATTCGTAGTAAGTGAATATGACATAATGTACTACATAGAAATTTATGTTACTAGATTATCAGTAATTAAAAAAAAATAGTTCTCTCTCTGTTCCATCTATTGAGCAGTATTATTTCTCCATTAGAGGTGAGAAGCCTGAGGCACAGAGAGGTTATGCAATTTTTTCCTAAGGTTATACAATTGGTATTTGGAATTTTAATATGTGAACTTCTGTCTGTTTTATCCAAAGCCCCTATCACCCAACAATACTGCTCTTACTTGATAGATAATGGTAAAACTTAACTGCGGATACCAGTATTTTCCTATCGACAGAACCTGCAGAAAGTTACAACCCCTTTTCAAAGAGCCAACGGATACCAATGGGATGTTGCTGCGTAGAACACCCCAGACCTGCCACAACTGATGCCCCTGGTCTCCTTGGGTGGATGGGAGATGTGATTAGTTTTGAGACTGGAATTTAAGCCATTCATGGAGGCTGTCCCAAATTGGCCCACAGGTGCAAGGCCGCTCTCATTATATCCTTCTATATTGGCTTCTGGTTACCTATTAGGTTTGTTGAAAATTAAGACTCAAACTTCTGGGATATATACCATGCCTGATTCAAAATCTGCCTGTCAACCCCTGTAGCCCAAGCTTAACCCCGCGCCTCAACATTAATCAAGTGGCCTTATGCAATTTCATGAGCAATGCACGTTCTAGCATAAATCTTCTTGTGAATCCAAAACAGCAAAGCCTCACATTCACTTAAAATACTGCAAAAGGCAGATGCTCACTTTCTTTCTTTTCTTTTTGCTCTTGTAGTCCTGGTTCTTTAAAGCAGTAAAATGTTTCTTTCCTAAAGTGCAAAGCTCTTGGGGACACAGCCTTCTTCCACCTCCGCACCCCACTGTACTTGCAAACTTTGGTCAGGGGAAAGGTGGGCGCGGAAGGCGCGAAACTACAAGTCCCAGAATGCACGGCGTCGTCCGCACAGGCGCAGCGGGGACCACCCGGCCAGCGGGCCAGCCAGCCTGCGGAGACTCCCGGGTCTCAGCGCGGGACTGGGGTTGGGGGTGGACAGCCTAGCAGACCTGGACGGCGCTCAAGCCGACCCCGGGCTTTACTATGAAGGCGTTGGGGAGCGCGTGAGGAGGATGCAGCAGCAGGCTCCGCGGCGGGAGGAGGAGTAGGCGGTGGTGCCCTCGGGAGGGAGCCGCTCACGGGCCAGAGGCTCCCGGAGGCTCCGCAGTGCCGCCGCCGTCGCCCGGGAGGCTCCGCACAGGAGCCATGTAACCCTGCGGTGGGCTCCGGGCTGCTCCGTCCTTCCTCTGCTCCCGGGCTAGCGCGGCGGCGGGGCCACGATGAAGAAGCAGTTCAATCGCATGCGCCAGCTGGCCAACCAGACGGTGGGCAGGTAGGTCACCCGCTGGCAGCCGCGGGCCAGTGCGCGCCTGCGAGGCTGCATTTGCACAGACGCGCAGGTAATGGAGCCCGTCGGGCCTCCTGTCCTCTTTCCCTGCTGGCGGGCGCCGTCGAGGTGCCGCTCGCAGGCGCGACCCCTCCTCTCTGAACTTCCCAGACCACGGAGTCCTTCTCGCGCTCTGCCTGCCGCTCCCGGGCTCCGGCTGCCAAGCGCAAAGTGTGACGCATCCTTTACCTACGTCCCCAGCTGCCCCTTTACCTCGTCCTCCCTGCCTTTTCCCGGGACTCCCTGCTCCTTTTGCTCACATAGCTTCCTGGAAACAGGTGTTTGCTCTGATTGTGCTGGAGGCGGCCGAGATGCAGTCGCACCCCAAGTATTCCTCCCCTGCGCCGAGTTCAGGGCTTCTCAGGGGTCCAGGGCAAGTGTTGGGCCTGGTTGGCTTGGCAGAACTGAGCCTCCCTCCTGCCGTGTTTGTTTTCAGGGACTATGACTGTACAAGATTCGGGATCTCTCTCCTGGCTAGGTTTGTTAAGGCATTAGGTAGTGGAGAGAGGATCCGAAGAGGTGGGGAGGATGGGGGCAGGGAAGGTGCTGGTGCTGGTGGAATGGCGCTGCTGTCAGCTGGTCCTAAGACTGTTTTCAGCGGAGGGAGAGAAGCTGCAGAATGGGAGGCCCAACTCTTCAGGAAGATGAGATAAGCAGCGGATCACAGCCAGGTAAGGGAGGGGGACAGAGTCCCTATAGCCAGAAAGAGCCAGGCCCTAGGAAGCTGTGAGACCCAGCCTATTGTCACCACAGTGAAAATGGGCTGCATCTGGGCCAGTGTCTCCAGGAGCAGCTCTGCAGGGTGCCAACATACATGAATGTTACATAAGGATTCTGGTGGGTCTCATCCAAAACTAGACATGCTCTGAACACAGGATTGTTGGGGAGAAGGGATCTTCCATCCATCTTCTGCCCCTGGAGAGGGATTTCCATAGCTGCTGTGGCAAAGGAATTCGGGTGTGCAGTTCTAAAGCCAGTGGAAAGCAGAGAACCCAGACTTGGGTGCAATTAAAGTGCAAGCTCAACACCTCAAGGGCTCTCCACTAGGTTTGCTAAGAAACCAAATACCTTTCTCGGGTGGGAAGTGGAGCCTGAGCTAGTGTCTGGTAGGGTGAGGGTGGGGACATCCCTGGGGAATAGGGGACACTGAATTCCCATGTAAGCACACTGCCCTAATTACAGTGGGCATTTGAGGGCAGGGCATGTGGTGACTTCTTATGCTTCCAGGGACTCCAGATGGCTTCCAAGTACCAATGTCTAAAATTGACTTGAATGCATTTTCCTTTCCCAAACACATGTGCTCTAACATGAGGGAGAATTTCTGAATAGCAGAGTCAGATTAGCCCAGGTTTCTGGCATGGTCTTGCTACAGATATAGCCTCATGTGGGTTGCCTTTTGATGTGTTGGGTGCTGAAATAGTGTTTTGCTGTATAGGTGGTTTAGCAGATACAGTTGAGCTGGTCTTTATTACCATCTTGACTTCTCTGTCCCCCTGCAGGCTGGCATCAGTCATCACATCAGACCAGCCAAGGGATCAGTAGGCTTTTGACTATAGACTTGGATTGCTGGTTTCTCTGGGTCTTGGGGTTTCAGTGCTGGGATTGGAATGTCCTTCCCAGCCCACAAACACAAGTCTTCTGTCTCTTTTCAGGACTTGTTTAGAAGTGGTAAGATTTGCGAGCCTTGTGCATAAAACCTTTATTTTCACCCTCATCTGTGGAGGGAATGACAAAGGGAGAGGGAAAGTTGAGCTTTAGAATAAGTGGTCTTACTTATTTGAAAACATGTTCTCAGAAGTCTAAGCAGCTGGTCACTAAGAGTTACCTTCCACTTGTTTATTGGGACTCTGGTGGGTGCTGGCATGTGCATACATTATCTTTATTAAACAGCATCTGTTGTGTCATGTGCCAGGTCAAGTGAGGGCCTGTTCACTATTGTGTATCACTACTATGTGTCCATTTTAATGCCATTGAGAGGGGACCTTTTAAAGCAAAAATCAGTTCACGGTGCTTTGCTGGTTAAAAGCCTCCAGTAGCATCTCATTGTCCCAAATATCTCCAGTGGCCTATTTGACTTGACCCCTCTTTGTCTTTTCATATTCATTCTGTTCTACCTGCTCCTCCTTCACTGTGCTTGAGCCACAACGGCCTGCCCTGCCCCAAACACACAAGGTTCATTCCCATCTGGGGGCTTTACTCTTGCTGTCTCCCCACTTCCCTGTCTGGCTGAGGATGTGTTCTTCCCACATGCCTCTTCCCTATCACCCAGTCTTAGCTCAAAGGCCTTTGAGAGGCTGTCCTCCCCCATTTGCTCTCTATCCCATCCTGTTCATTTTTGTTCCAGCACTCATTCCTCTTTGAAATGCTCATATTTTTCATTTGTTCTTTTCTTGTCTGTTTGTCACTACTAGAATGCATTGATCGCCATTGCATGCTCAGTGTATGTAGCACAATGCCTTATAGATAATTGGTGCTCAATTTGTGTTATTGACAAGATTCAAACAGTTTACTGGTAGGGTCCAAGTGGGTAAATAAAAGGGGCAGCATTTACTGTATCTTATTGAGAATGTAGTGAGGCATGATTCTAACATTGCTTCTTAATTTCTTGAATCAGTAGAAGCAACAAGATTGGAAGTTTGGGGTTTAAGTGTGGAATTGGTAGGTCACTTTATGAAGTTGCTTTAGCAAGCCACTGGACTCTTGTCCTTACATGTCTTTGAAGTAAGGACTTTTCCTCTCTTTAGGGAAGACAGGTGGGCTTGAGGACTGCTCCTGCGCACAGCTCCTCCACTGGCCTCCCTTCTACAAGTTACAGGTTCTGAGTTCTGAATATAAAACTGCCGGGGTTGGGATCCAGTCACTTTCACAATGTAATTGCTGAGCTTGAACGCTCTCTGTGGAGTTCAGAGTGTTCCCTGGAAATGCTCGCATCGGAGTAGGGAGGATGGCAGCCATCGTGAAAAGAGTTTATAAGATCCATTGCGTTTAACGGGAAAAAGTTTCATCTCCTCTTTGGTCTGCTTCTCCGGCCTTTGCTCACCGTCCTCCTTTGAACTTTTCTCTCACTAGCCCTTCATGTTATTCTGTCCTTTGGGAAGCTGGCCCTTCAAGACTGGGCCACTGTGTGCCTAATGGTTCGGGGCAGCACAGGCTTTTGGGTGGGACAGATCTGATTTGTTGCTTACTGACTATAGGACCTTGAGCTTAATTCTGTGCACATCTCTTCCTTCATCTGCAGAGTGGGAGGGATAAGAGATTCACTGTGGTGGTGTGGTAACTGTGGCAATGATGATGTGAGGTTGCCCCTGCAAAATGCCTAACACAGTGCTCAGCACCGGGAAATGCTTAATACGTAGTAGCTTCAAGTGTCTTTCGGCAAATGTCATAATTACTGTTGGGTCATATGCTCTATGGCATGCACTGTTCATTCATTCATTCAGTGAATATTTCTTGGATGCTTGTTGTGGGCCAGGCACTGCTCTGGTTTTGAGAATATTGCAGTGCAGAATATTGCAATAGAGAACTCTTGGAATCTGTATTATAAAGGCATGTTATGGTTATATTGTATTGTAATTTTTATTATTTATCTTTCTCACTAGACTTTAAGTTCCTTGCAGGCAGGGGCAACTGCCCTAATGCCTGAAATTCAGGTTCTCTGAATTCATGGGCAATTGAATGAATGAGTGGGCTAAAGATCCACATACAGATGGGGAAGTGGTGCAAAGCAGGGTCAGGGAGAGGCTCCTGACACTGTGCCTCTTTCATTTGGTGGTGGGAATCGGGGTTCAGAGGAGGGAGGCACAGCTGCACTTTAGAAGGATGGAGCAAAACTTCAGGGAAGAATTAGTTCATGCCTGATTTATGGCACATTTTTTGTTACCTTCAAGAGAGGTCATTAGTTGCTGGAGTGAGAAGCTCCCTGAAAGACGTAGAGTATTTTACTTGGAAGTGGCATTTGGTTTGTGTTCGGTAGACTAAAGCCCTGAGCTGGAATTTTAAGACCTGCTAAGTGAAAGAGAAAAGGGAAGTAAAATAGTCACTTTGATCTGGTGAGGAGAATATTGTTTTCAGCCTGCACAGCAGGGGTCACAGCAGCCCCCACCCCAGAGGGCGCTTACGAGGTTAAAGGGTATCTGGCTTATACCAAGTACTCAACAATGGTTGATGAAGTTCGTTGTCATTTTCCTCTTCTGCTTACCCATTCAGTCCTCCAAAAACGTTGGCCTTCTAAATTTCAAGGGCTTCTTAATAACTGATTCCAACAGCCATTGCCCAATGACGGCTATAAGTGGGTTCTGTGCTCTTGTGCAAAAACTGGTGGTATTCCATGTGTTTGAGAGTAGGCCAGGAGCAATGGAAGTGTGGGAGGGGGAGCAGGGCTGGTTGGGTTTTAGAGGCTGTGGGTTGGAGAGGGGAAGACGAAGTATCGTCTGCAGAGCTTGTTTCCCATTCCTAGACTGCTCAGCAGCAGGCAACACCAAGCGGGCTTGGTTTCCTACACACAAGTTGGCTGAGCATCACTGCTGCTCTGCAGCTTGCAGGATGCAGCTGCAGGGTCCAGGCATTGGCCAGTGGGCTGGAGATAGCTGCTGAGGATGCAGCAGCCTCTAGGAGTGCCGGTGCTGCAGGCGTTTTTTGCTCAGGCCAAAGCAGCTGACAGCAACCAGTAAGGATCTTTTCCTTGAAGGTTTCCCTGAGACACTGCTCTGCCCATCAGCAGTCCTCCTAAAGCCATGACCCGGTCTACAGGACATCAGGAAAACCAATTCCACATCAGTAATTGGACTGCTTCCTTTACCCCTGCCATGTTCCTGACAGTGCACGGACCCTGTCAGACCAACACAGGCCCTGCCATGTCTTCCTGTTAGCCCGGCAGGGCTGGGCAGGCCAAAACCTGTCCCCGGAGGACCACTGGGGATGTTTATTAGGGCTCAGAGTGAAGGTTTTCATTAGAGTTTTTTGGAAGTCGTATCCTGCCACCTGCTGTGGTGTGTCTATGTGAGAGATAACAGACTGTACTCACCGACTGATGAACGGGCTAGCAAATCTGGAGAGAATATTCTTTGCTCATTTTCTAAGCCCCTCACTGTGCAGATCCGCCTGCTGTCAGCCTCTGCTGGGCTGCATGCAGCAGTCAGCCTGAGGCTGCCTGGATTTCCTACAGAATTCTGGTGTCCTAGACCTGCAAGTCATTGTGAGGGAGCCATTCTCTTCCATAGCAGTTATTGACTTCCCTCCCACTTGGCCCCCACCAGGGAAATTTATCAGTATCCATGAATATTTTTTCATGATGGGTAATAAAAGCCATTTTTTTTCCTCTAGAAAAAGTAAATTGGTAGCCATTGAGTAAAATAGTAATTTAATGTATGGTTGTACTTTTTAGAGGAGATTAGTAAACACCCCTTTTATTAATAATCCAAAAAGACTATTTCTAATGCTATTTTGATAACGAGAGCAGATAATACAATTATGCTTCAGCAATGCACTGAGTCAGTTGTAAGTCAGATGGAAGGTGGGAGAGAGCAGGATGGTTGGGGCTCTCCTGCTGGGCGCAGGGCACCTGAGTACGCTGGCACCTGGAATCCCACTGCCTTTGAGAAGCATGTCCCTCTCTAGCAATTTAGAACCATCCGTTCTGTCCAGGAAGCAGAAATTTTTGCTTTCGTTTTCCAACTTTGGAGTTTATTTTTAGGATAAATGTTTATTTTCCCACAGAATTCAATTTACTTTTTTTTTAACTTTCTTTTTTGTTACATAAGTGATATTTGTTTATTGTAGAAAAGTTAAAAACTTATGGATGGACAAAAAGAAAAAAGATAGCCAATAATCTCATGTGGAGACTACAGTTCGTATTTTGGATATAGTCTTCTAAGTTTTTAATAGGCATCTATATTTTTAAAGAGATAGAGACCATACTATGTATATTATTTTTCAATTTGCTTTTTTCCTTTATATAATATCTTAACTATCATTCCATGTCAATAACTATACCTCTACAGCATCATTTTCAGGGCCATGTAATATTCCATTATAGCCAATGGCTTTACTCTGGCTAGTCGTGTAGCAAATATTTCTCACTGGTTTGCTGTGTTGGGGTGAACCTTCGGAAGTGAAGTTGCTGAGTCAAAGAGTATGTGAGTTTTACGACCATGTGAGTGTCTGTTTTGTATATATGAACACACATATTTCCATCCTCAGTAGAATTGTCAGTTCTTCTCCCAACCCTGTCGGCATCTAACATTACAACTTTGTCAATTCCATGAATGAAAACAAAAACCTCTTCTTTCTCCTCTTTTAATTTCTAGTGTAATTGAGCATTTTTAATGCTTACTGGACATTTGTTGCCTTTTCTGAATTGTCTGCATGTCTTTGCCCCACTTTTCTTAAAGTCATGTTTCTGTTTTCTTACTGATTTTTAGGTAATTTTTAATAAGCATATATGGATGTGCTTTGTCATATGCCACATACATCTCCCTGTAATTTTTTTGTATTTTGTTTTAAAATTTTATAATATTTTATGATCTCTTGTCTATCGCTTTATGGTTTGTGCTTAAATGTTATACTTGGGGACACTATTCTCAGCCCGAGATTACATAAATATTCATACGGTTTCATTACCATTTATATCATTTCATTTTACCTTCAGATCTTTAATTCATCAGTTATTAATTTTGGTGTACCATATGATTTAGGTGTCACATTTATGGTTTTTTAAAAAATTAAACACTTACCCTACTATCAAATTGAATAATGTAATTCATACCCACCATTATCATGTACTAAACAATTTCACCTACTTGTATCTATTTCTGGGCTTTCTAGTTTGTTCTCTTGACACATCTCAGTTGTGGCAGGAATTTGTGGTGGGCTCAGCTGCCCAGGTGAGTGGCGGTGGAGTGCTTTGTCCTTTGCTTTGGGTGGGAGGAGCAATGGAGTCAGTCTGGGCCCCTCATCCCAGCTTCATCCAGGGCAGCTCTTTCACATGGCAGTTAGAACTCAGCGAATTTGCCTAAGGATCTTGCCGTGCCTGACCCATAGCTAATCTATAAATTATTCCCTTTTCAATGAGAGCTGATTGTATTTTCTTGCCAATTCTCATTTGTTTATTCTTCCTCAGTATTTTTTAAAAAATATATCTATATATTAAGATGGAGAAAATGGACACTTTTACAATATTGAGTATAATGAGAATTCTTTCCCTCCGGCAGTAAGGTATGTTTACTCGAGTCTGTTTATCATCCTGTGAAATAGTTTGTGTCCATTTAGGTCCTGTGTAATTTTGTTTTTGTTCTTAGCAATTTTTTTATCCCTATCCGAGGATATGACTTTTGATTTTTTAGAGGCAGGGGAAGGGAGGGAGAAAGGCAGGGAGAGAAACACCCATGCAAGAGAGAAACATTGATTGGTTGCCCCTCGTACATCCCCTGACTGGGGACCAAACCCTCAGCCTTTCAGTTTATAAGACGATGCTCCAGCCTACTGTGCTACACCAGTCAGGGCTTAATTGCTTTTTAAAAAGTTGAGTCTATTGGATTTTTTTAGGTAGGTAATCACATTTTCTGCAAACAATAATTGTGCTTCTTTCTCTCCAGTATTTTGTATATTTATTTTATTTTCTTCTCTAATTGCATTGTCTAGGACTTGTAGGACAATGTTAAAATATGTGACAACATGTGGACATCCATGTCTTCTTATTATCCTCCATGGAAATGCACGATAATTTATTTGAGAGATTTTTTTGTTTTTATCCTCAACCAAAGACATGCTTATTGATTTTGTTTGGGAGAGGGGAAGGGAAGGAGAAAGAGAGGGAGAGAAAAGAAACATTGATGTAAGAGAGAAACATCCATTGGTTGCCTCTCACATGCACCCCTGATCAGGGACCAAACTGGCAACCTAGGCATGTGCCCTGACTGGGAATTGAACCTGTAGCCTTTCAGTTTATGGAACGATGCTCCAACCTAGTAAGCACCTGGCCAGGGCGAGAAATTCTGTTTTTTAATCATGTTATATATTGCATAATTTTATTATTTTACTTCAATTTTTTCTTTGATGCCAAAGAAAATTTGATTATATTATCATGGTCTTTAAAGATAATCATATGTTTTTCCTCCTTTATTCATTAATATATTCACTTAGTAATTATGCTGTAAATATGTATTGAGCATTTACTGTGTTCTAGGCAGTGTTTTCTGTGCTGAGGCTACATCAGTGATAGAGTTCCTGCCCATGAGGAGCTTGTGTGCTAGATCCTTGAACTTTAATGATTTGTTAATATGAGCTCTCCTTGTTTTCCTGCA
>VMDR010023048.1:0-15845 GCA_007922815.1 Macrotus californicus | reverse complement strand
TGTCTTTGTCCAAAGTTTCTAAAAATTCTTTGGGTCAAATAATCCTATAAATAATTTACGTAAATTGGCTTGAAGTTACAATGAAATGCTATTTGATTTTAAAACCTGGCGTAGAAAGAAAAGTACTTGTAAATTACATAGATAACATATCCTTTTTTATCCTGAGTAAACAGGATCCTTACAAATTAGAGAAAATTTGAATGGGAGAAGCATTATTAATGTTTACTTAAGAGCTATTAATATGATGTGTTTTAAGTCATCATGTCAAGGAAACTTTTCAATTAAAAATATTTCTAAAGCAAATAAAATAGCCTATTAATTGTTCTCCCAGTATGCCAATAAAAAGTTTGACATAGCTTTCATAAGACTCCTAGTTTCATGACTGTATTTTTACGAGAAGGGGCTGATTTGTCTTAGGCTATTACTGTCTATTACTTCTAGAAGTCTTAAGGAAAGGTGGGAAGCAGCAAATTCTGGCAATCTGCCTAAAGAGAAATCAATGAAACAAATTAATCCTTCGCAGGCTGCAATGACACAGTAATCCATCATTCAGAGCTGCTTTTATATACCAAATCAGAGAGCAGAGGAAAGAGCCCTAGGGGACATCACAGACAACAACTTACACCAACACTGGGAAAATTCTGAGGAATCAGTTTATTTAAAGGGGATAGATTTCAGTTGATTGCTTATTTCATCAAATACAGATTTTTTTCTTTCACAGTGTGAAAGGCCCAAGGCCCAAGGTCCAATGACTATATCTTAAAATTCAGTACCATATATGCTTGCTGACATCAATTGGGGGTGCATGTTTTTAAACAATTAGCATCATTAATCAGTATGAACAAATATCTGGCTAGAGTAATATTACTTTTTCCATTAAACTTCCAGGTGTTAAACACATTCCCTGTTTTCAGTAGGGACTAATTGTAAATTTACCTACTAATCTAAAACTTAACTGACCAATTTCTGGTAAACCACATTTGAGGTATTTTTTTCATGCATAAAATGTAATCATTTAAGAGGTGTATAACTTCCTGAGTACTCTGTTAAGTTTAAAGACTTGAAAAACTTTAATTTCTTCTCTTGTGAAATAAATTTCAATAAGGAATTCAGATTATAAATAACTTGTTTTAAAACAGTAAATAGTACTTTGGCTTATAATTACAATTGACAGTGCTGAAAGATAAACTTACATGGTTTCTTTTTTAATAATAAACTTATAATGAATGTACAGGCATACCCTCACACTGAGTATATTTATTTACACATATGCAAAAACATATGCATCTAAATTTAGTCATGCTTACGCAGAAATGCATGCACCTTGAGTATGTCTTACTAGAGTAATATATACTGAATGGAAGTATATTCCCTGGATGAAAATTAATGCAAGAACAGTAAAGTCACAGTGCATTGCTACTGTTAAATGCACACATTGTTTTTATGGTTAAATGTGAGGAGTTAATGAAAGAAAAGGATTTTCAGAAAACAAACAAACAAAATCTATCACAATGGTCCCTGAAATGTTAGCTCTGAATATCTAATCACAGACCCAAAACAGAAAAAGAAGGTTAAATAAATGCCAACTGGACAGTTTTTGAGTGGCATCTTCGATTCTGAGGTCCATGGCCATATGATTGCAATTCCTGGCCATGCTGAAGCATTTTTAATTCAGTGCATGGATCTAGTATTTATTGATTTAATAAGGTTAGAGGTATTACATTGTTGCTGCTACTGATGAACTGTCAGCAATTTAATCTAGTGGAATCTTACAGAGGAATATATATTTTTAGGGGAGAGAGAGACTAAATAGCTATGTAAATGTAATCCCTTCACTACCCAGGACAGTGGCAAAAGCAAAGCCCCTTCTTTCCCAGACTACTTCAGGCTCCAAACACTTTGTTTTACTAAAGATGTGGCCACCAAATGACTGAGGTGACAGTGAAAAGACTGCAGCAAAGTCTTGGGGTATACCTTCAAAACATTATCCACATAATCATTAGCATACAGGCAGACAGAAAAGAAGGAAGGAAATTCACTTTCTCAAAAGCCATTCTGCCAAAATACAACCACAGGAGAGAGGCATTAAAGGCTATATCGAAGTAAGGAGGTATTACAGAGTCCAGAATCAGAAAAAGGAAGAAAAATCCACCTGAATTTGCTGAATCAAACACTTGGGGACTATTAGGAAGCCTTTTGCGCTGCTGTGCTACCCTGCTTGTGGGCTTATTTCCCCAACCTGGACACCTGGGAAGCATGTTGTGCTCCAGCTTTTCCCTGACTTTGAAGAAATGGATAATCTAAGAAGCGGTACTGCGGCTAGGGTCAGTAAAACTATGCTAATTGGTGAACCTAATTGCTTCAAGCAGTCCTGCCTCTAAACAGGGAGAGCACAGTTGATGGAGTCAGTCTGTTCCTAATAAAATGAAGAAGCACTGAATTAAATTCCCAAGGAAGGCACTATAAAAGTTTCCACAGTGTAACCAAATGACTTCACCTATGCTATTACCCCTAAGATGACATCTTTGAAAGAAAGCAGACCCCAGTCAGGCTCCATATTCATAAATTGGCTGAGCTTAGGCCAGTGAATCTGGATTGATTTAAAAAGGCTTTTTCATCCTTCCAATCAAATGAAGTCATTGTTAATTAGATGCTTTCTGTTAACAATGTCACTCTTCTCCACATTACCTGCTCACACTTGCAGCGCCTCTAGTGCAACATCTGGAGCACCAGTCCCCCTGCAATCAGTCCTCACAAGTTTGGCTGGAGAGTGGTGGTATTTCCGCTTCGCAATCCCTGTCTGAAGGAAGATACGGTTCAGTGTGCTGCTGGTGAGACACATACCAGCCTTCTAATTTGAGAGATTATAAAACAATCTCTCCGAAAACTCTTCTCCCCAACCTTTTTTATGAACTGCACAGCAGTTTCTCTGCGCTGTTCTCGCTTTGCAGATGGGTGTTTTCAAAAATGCCTAACGCCACGAAGTCCGCTCCCACAGACGTTCAGCTTCATTAAGACCAAGTTCCTCCTTACACTAGAAAACCCGAGTTAAGGTGTCGCAGCCGTCCCCAGGCCCTGCCACCCACCCGCCTCGGCCTAACGTGGACTGGCTGCTCCAGGCTGGGCAGACTGGGGGGCAGCCCGCAGAGAGCGAGGCTCAGAGCGCTCTGGCCAGAGAGCGGAGAGAGGGCTGCTGGGCGGGCGGGCAAAAGGCCCTCCTTCGACGGTGGGTCTTGGAACGTCACATCGTCTGGCGGAGGCCGCCTCACGCTCCTCCTGGCGCGTTCCAAAGATGATGGCGGCTGCGACCTGAGGTGACACACTGCCCGCGCCGACCAAGGGCGAGGGCCGGGGGCTCGGGGAGCGTGCGCCACCCCCCGGTCGGGCCTGGCGTCCTTAATGAATCTTCCCCCGCGCAGGCCTGGGACTTGGTCACTCGGCTCACTCGCGGGGCAGGGGCCTTAAAAGCGCCAGCCGGAGCACGGCCCCTGCGGCCCAGTCCCGCGCCCCGGCCCCTCGCCGCGCGGGGAGCCGCACGTGTTCCCCGCGCCCGCAGGCGACCTCGCAAGCGAGGCTAGGTGCCCGGATGTGGGCCTCGCTTCCGGGGGCTGCTCCCTCCGGCGCGGAGCTCAGGGCCGGACTTCCCGGCCTCGAGGGAAGGAGTGAACGGGTCCCGGGGCCCTTACAGGAGAGTTTGGTTCGCACAGCACAGAGTTCTTTCGAAAAGAAACGCCTTTGTGGGGTGAGGGGCGTGAGGAGACACCCAGAGGAAAGGGCCCTGGACTGCGGAAGGGACGGTGCCTCTTGGCTGCCCTCGCGGCCCGCGACGCCGAGGACCACGCTGATCCCAGCGCTCACGGGGCGAGTGGCTGTCACAGGCACCTCAGGACCCGGGAGGACGGCAGGCCTGCAGGAAAGCCTCGGGGACCTGCCTCCGGGAGCTCCTGGGCGAAAGTCGCTCACCGGGGCGAACGCTTGGACCCGGGACCCTGCCCCTGACTCTGAGGTGCCTGAGGACGACACCACGACCGTGGAGTCCTCCCTAGCGGGGGCTGCGGAGAATCAGAAGACTCGACGACTTAGCGACAGGGAGCCCGGATTCCCTAGACCTCCCCGAGGGCAGAACCATGCTGGGTGAGGTTAGGCTGAGAGGGCGGGAGGGCAGAACACACTGCGACGCGCCGACGGCGAGTTGGGACTCTCAATTCCATTTCTTCAAGTCCTTGTCCCCGACGCGTCGCCCCGAGACGGCGTTCGCCCTCTCCACGAGATCCTCTAAGTTTCCTGAGCCTCTCATCCCTGTCAGGTGCGCTCAGGGAGAAGCGCGGAGGACAGCAGCGAGCGAAACACCTGCGATCCCTCAGTGCAATAAAACACGGACGGTGACGGGAGTCATTTCTCCTTCCGTTTCCAGAGGGAGCTCAAACCTGAAGCATCAAGGTCATCCCCTCTCCAAACTGTAAAACAAGATACTCTCAAAACCTGCCAGGGACACCACCAACTGTCCCCGGAGGCGGTTCCCCTTTGCAAATAGAAAAAGAAGTCTGATTTTATTTTTTATTTTTTTTTTATTTTAGTGCTTGTGTGATTCTAGTTGGGGGCTTGAGCCGTGTAATAAACTGCTTTGACCCTCTGGAGACTAAACTAGAACTGAGCGAAGGGGAATCGGGTGAGAAAAAAGGAAGGTGCTGAGAAGTGGCGGACGAAGGGAAGGCCGGGTGGGTGGCGCGCTAGGCCGCTCTGACCCGGGGGGGCGACCCTCTCCCGCGAGTGTAAATCTCGGGGCGCCCTGCCCCGGGGCTCTGGGCTGACCGGCAGAAATACCGCCACGTGCTCAGGGGCTGCTGGGCACAGGCTCTGCACTTCGGGGGCGAGACACACGCGCGCGCGCGCGCGCACACACACACACACACACACACACACACACACCAGCGCCTGCCGCTCTTTTCTAGCGCTGGGGTTCCTCTGAGGTGGTGCAGTCTGCGGAACCCCGGGAGTTTCCGCTAGCTCGGCCCCTTGCCTATGTCGCTCACACTGGGTGAGGGGGTAGCTCTAGCCGGAGTGGGTGGGCAGCTGGGGGCGCCAGTGGTATAGGGACCCAGCTCTGCGCAAGGGAAGGGCTGATAAAGTGACCAAGCCCCGGGCAGGGTGACCTTCTACCTGGCTCGGGGATCCTCCCCGCCATTCAGTCCGGTCACCTCTCATCCCGAGCTCGCCCGGGTCCTTGCACCGCCCCGCTCTCCGCGACCACGCGACAACCCCCTGACAACCCTAGCTGCGCGCCCTGGTGGTTCCTGGTGCCCTGGCCCTGGGAGCCAGGGCTCACCCCTCACTGAAGGCTCTAATAGGAACAGCCCAAGCGCTGTTTTCCCTGCCTGCAGACCCTCCTCTTATCCTCTCACCCAGCAATGACTTGCGCGTGTTTGGGGTGGTTGGTATTCTTTTAAAAGTATATCAAAGGATCATTGTCGTCTCCCCGTCAAGTCATTATGCCTTTATCCCCATCAATTAACCACACCTCAGAGGGCTGCTATTAAGAGCTAAATTGAGCTGCAAAAGTAGATATCCCGTTTCGGGCAGATGTTGTCATCTCCCGCTGAGATAAGCGGCCGGTGGGACCCGGCTGTGAGCTTCCACGACTGCGGGAGCCGCGCTGGACCAAGCTAAGGACTAGGGGCCGGGAAGCTGGAAAGGATATTGCGCTGGTGCTCCGGGAATCGGGAGGAGCGGGACTGGCCCCAGCCCTCAGACCTCAAGCGCAGTACATGTCAAGGGGAAGTGTCTCCAGAGTTGTGGGAAGAAAACGCCAAGAGCGAACCTTGCGTTTTTGCGCAGAAGGGGGCTGGGGTTGGGTGGGGGTAGGAGGCACCGAGGTGAGTTTGTCTGGCAGCCCTCCACCAACACACCCTCCTTCCTTTTCCTGCCGCTCCAGTTTTCTTTGCTGGTACCTGGCCCCCAGAATCCCTTGTGGAGAAAGGCAACGTGCTGTGGGGATGCTGGGTATGGAGCTAGGGAATCCGGGACAGAAACGTGCCATTTAAGACAAAGGGGATTCACGAGGGACTGCCACGGCCTTCCGCCCAGAGGTGTCTTTCCAACTTTCTCACTCCCAATCACTCCTAAGGACCTGGGGCACTGGTTGTCGCACACAGCTGGGAGACCCTGGAGGGCTGAGGGAAGGAAGGAGCAGTTACTCTAGAAGTGAATACATGTGTATGGACAGCTAGCTAAGTTTGCATAGGACTACATCTCTACATACATGTGCTTAGAGCTTTTTCGGCTTTCCTCCCGACAGTGGCCACAAATTTAGCCAAGGTTAAAGGAGATTAATTTCCCAGCATAATCCAATTAAAAGATTTCTGAAGTAATCTTTTGAAAAAATGGAGGGGGGTACGCAGCTAAAGAGGGGACTGGTTTTGATGACAGTGATTTATCTCCTGGGCACAGCATGCGCTGGTCGCTAGCTCTCTTGCACACGCGATTTGACCAGAGCATCCCATCCATGCCTCCAGTCCAAATGTTCGCCTTTCTGAAAGGCAGCCATCCATCACACCAACCTGGGCAGAAAAGAATGTGCAAGGGACTGGGATTGCTTACAAGCACCATAGACTTTTTTAAGTGCTATTAGATTTATGGTCTCTTTTTCGACGCCCATCCAGAGTAATTAGCACATATGTTCTAAATAGATGATAGTTTTGTGAGCAATAAAGCAATTACCCATCGTTGGAGCTGACAGTTCCTCCAACTAAACTCCAACCAGCAGCTAATTGGAAAAGTCATTTCAGCTCCATTGTCTGCAATTAGTCCTGCTAAACTACTACACCCCAACTAGCTGGTTTGAGGTTAATTTATTCAGTGTTGTATTTGCACGAAGAAGCCACTGCCACAAAGGGACCTGCCTTTTGCCCCTCAGGACCTTGCCCTAGGAATAGAGGAGCAGGTGGGAGGGAGAGGCCAATATTTTGGGGTTGGGATGGTTCCCAGGGGAGGAAGCGCCTGGCCTTGTAGCAGCCTCAAGGTCGGTGTCCAGCGCACTGAACACAGCTGACAGAGAAAGCCACTGTTTCTCCTGCTGGTTAGCAACTAAAGGAAACTGTAGTTCCTGCTACCAAAAGCTTAGTTTAAAGATCAACGGTGGGAGGTGGGGATGACTGGGGTAGGGAAGAGTGGTAGGGGGAAATGGAGACAACTGTACTTGAACAATAAAAAATAAAGTCAGCATAGAAGAAATGACTGGGCTCTGAGTGCACTTTTCCTCCTGCGCACCCAGTTCTACCCCAAGTCATGAAACTGTCCCTAAGGGATAAACATAGAGTCAAAACCCCACCAAAACAGCAAAATTCCAGGCCCTCAGCTGGGAGAGGGAGACTCCAATTCTTGGTGTGGCTCAGGAAGAGAGAAAACTAGAAAGGTTAGGAAGCAGCCTGCTTTTGCCTTCAGCTTCTCTGATCACAAGGTCACTTCCCCTCTTGAAACTGAAGTTTCTCTGTGGCTGTTTTCTCTTTTTTCCTTCCTTCTTTCCTTATCTTTTTTCCTTCTTTCTTTTCTAAAGTTAAGCCAAACAGGTCCAAGATTTGTGCACAGTGAGTGGAAAAATGTGTTAAACGCTGGTTTGACGCCCCATCAGAGCTTCCAAATATCCGGCGGCTGGAATTCTTCTACTTAATTTAATCTTTATTGGACAGGTCAGCTGCTACTCTCCTATTCACCAGGAATCTCTGGGAAATGATCCGTTGGGGTTCAGAATGGAGGGCGGGAAGCCGAGGAGTTAAAGAGGGATTAATCCTCTCCCACCCAACCTCAAACTTTGGAATCGTAATCGCTGGTAGGCTAGGGGTAGGAGGGGAGAGAACTCAAGGTCCCAGCCCAGACAGCCAAGGATCTCTGGGATCTGCAGCAGGGGGCAAGAAGGCTGGCAGGTTGAGATGGGAACTTGTAGCCCTGGTAACCAAGTGTTCCGTTAAAGGAATTTACAGCTATGTGTCCCAAGCCTTGAGAGCAATTCGAATTTTACTTAGAACATGGGGCTGGGGGTGGGGGTGGTGTGGGGGAACTTCTTAGGAGGTAAAGCCCAGGGCTTTCAGTCCTAGAAATCAAATATCCTTTTCTGGATAGCCATTCACACTTAACAACCTGAGGGCTGTTTCTCCTTTTTGAAGTAAATATAACACCTAAAAAAGACAACTTAGATGGTATGTTGGTCAGCAAATAAGACTTATTAAAATAATTCTAATTTCAAAACAAATGGTTATCAATTGCTCATCTTCAAAGATTTGGAGATACAAATCTATAGCAAGAAAAACTTAAATTGATGTCAGATTATTGTTTTCCACTTACTTATTTTGTTTTAACCAATTTGATTCCAAGATAAATCAAAAAATATTTTGAGGAGAAACTGAAAGTAATGTTCTTGCTTTACCCCATCACCTCCCACCTGTCACACAATCTCTACCCTCTGAAGAGAAATCCTCCTGTCAGTGTGGCTTCCAATTGAAATAAGATGTCTTTACTAAAAGACTCTCCATTGTGTTCTCAATTATTTTCTTTTTTTCCAGGTCTTAAATATGACATCCCAGAAAGTGAGAACAAAAAAAATAGCTCACGGAAGAGCCAGCCGAAAGTATCGCCTAGACTTGGTAGAGAATCCTGATGAGTTCACATTTGCATATTTTTGTGTAAGGGCAAATATAACCCACCCAATCAACAACCCCCTCAACTGTGTGGGAAACATTTACATATACATCTATGTATCCCAAAAAAGACCTGAGCACATATGTGCAGAGATACAGTCCTATGCAAACTTAGCTAGCTGTCCACACATATGTATTCACTTGTAAAGTAAAGGCAATTTTGTTGCTCCCATAGTTTCTTTCTATTAAGAGTGATTAGAAGATGTCTATTCTAAGTTGCTGATCCAGAGAGAAAATAAGAGTAGATAAAAGGAGATTTCAAGTGACCTCCTTGTCCCTTTCACACCAACCTGAGCCCTAGACTAGCCAAGGATCAACTAACACAAAAGCCCTTTCCCTTTTCTTTTCAGCTTCAGAAAATTTCAAGCAAATTGTTAACAATAAAACATGGAACTATCCTGGAATTTTGTTAGATCATGCATTTGGAATACCTTATTTACTCCTCCCATAGATGAGCTAGGGTTATTACCCACCTCTGAAATGGGCGAATAAAATATACACAGCATAACAGAGAGCATAATTATTTACTGCTCCATGTGGTTTGTATCAGTGGTGTGCTATGCTCATTCTTTTTCATTTAAACTTTACCTAAACCTCCTCTCTCCTCACTGATAGAAATGGATGGAGGACACTATAATAAACATATCTTTTCACTGACAGTTTTGAAGGAAACGTTAGGTTTATTATTTAGATCAACTTTCTGATAGGTAAATACAAGTGAAGTATGACAATAGTTACCAACAGATCTGCTGGCTTTGTGAGCCAATGTTTTTCCACTACTTTATTTTATAAGCAGTAAAGAAAATGACATTAGAAAACTTAAACATAGTCCTAAATCGATGAAGAAATGTCCAACTCAAATGTACTTCTGATGGGCTAATCCTGTAGTAAAAGAAATCTGTGTTCTGACAGGTAATTATTAAAGAAAATGATTATAAAGTGTAGTCAATTGTATTGTTAGGGTACTTTAACAAGCTTCAAACTCATTTCAAAACCTAAACTTTTCATCTTGAACCCAACCCATTTTCCCTGGGAAGAAGAGCCTTGCGGTCATTTTTCACTCAAGCTGGGCATTTAAAGTAAACACATTTTGTGACATAAAAGTCTCTAGTTACTTCTTTAATTTTGCATAAATGCATTTAGCTAGCTAAGACTTGATTTTTTACAAAAAGTAAATATTTGGCCCCAGCTTCACTGAAGTGCTAGGAATAATTGTCACTTTTCCTCCTATAAAAGGCTTGTTTTGCATCCAAAGGTCAGCACTTGCCCTCCTGCCATCCTCCCCTGGCTACTCCCGGGCTCTCTCACTAGGGGCCCAAGCAGAAAGGGGAAGTGCTTCCCTTACCTCTATTTTCCAAAGCACAAACTTTAAATGGCCGGTTTGAGATAGGAAACTAACCCACTTTCCAAAACAAAGCACTTATCTGTGAGCATTTCTACCCAAAGGTGACAAAGAAGAAATGCCCAGGCTACCAGAATGATAGTGAGTACGGGAGTCTGCTGCATCCACAGTTCAACTACGAAGATAGGCTAAGAGCAAGCAGGGCAGCAAAAGTGGACTCCCAACTTGGCCTTTCCACCCTTGTTTTCATGTTGTCAAAGACAGAACTTTTTACAGCTGGGAAACCACAATACAGACAGACTTCAATCCTTCAAGAGGGGGGTTTCTGATATACACTAGGCTTTTGTTTGTTTTTTAATAAGCTCAAAACATTAGGCAGGCATTCCAGTGGGTCTCTCCACCCTTTTCTTCAAAATATCTATGCAAGACCATGTTAAATACATCTTCAACTGCATCCTTCCCAGCCTTAATCTCATGCCAAGGGAGACTAATTGATTCGGCACCTTTAAAATAAGCTCTTTGGGAAAGGTCTGCAGTGAGATCAGAAGAACTGACCTTTCTCCCTATGTTTGCAGGCATGTTCATCTCTCCAGATGGGCTTGATAAAACAGGGTTGTTTCTGTTCCGTAGTCTCTCTAAACAGAATAATACCATTTTTAATGATTTAGAGGGTAAGGAAGAGGTATAGGAAAGAATTTTCTACATATATCTGGTCATTTGTAGGATCTCAGAGCTCTTGAACTAGATTTAGAGAATGTTTTTACAAGGCCACCTTTGTTCAGTGTAATTTACCAAAAAGCCAAAATGAATGATCCAGTGAGTTTGGGGAAGACAGAATACCAGTATCAAAGAGGTCATAGGATTAGTGAAGAGTGATTCATTCTTCCTCAAAAGAAAGATATTGAGGAGGGGGATGTTAATCAGCTGGAAGGTCTGCTCAGATCTGGACACTGGGGCCTGGAATGCAAGTCAGTGCTGTATGTGCAACCACAGATCTCTGCTTCTCTCCTTCTCCCACCAGGTCACAACTGTTTACTGGCTTTCGGGCTGGCAGGAAATCAAGGTCTGTGTGGAAGGTTTTTAAAAAGGTGATTAAGGCTGAACCATGATGCAAGCAACCCGTAAGTGGCACTGTAAGCTTTCAGCCTGATTCTACTCCCCCAAAGGAGGGATACCTTCTCTTCGTTTCTTGGGTGAACCACACTGGAGACTTTGTGTACACTGAACTGGTCTATGTGGAACAGGAAGGCAGAGGAAGACTTGGGAAAGGAGGCCTGGGAGTTCAGGCCCCGGCGTGGTTTTCCGGGCCCTAGACCGGCCTCATAAGGAGAGAGACCTTGGAAAGAGCCAAGTAGATATGGCAGCAGGTCTGAGGGTGCTGAGGAAAGGGCCATAGTGGGTCTGGGTCCAACAGCCACGTCCACACGCTGAGACTGTTTTAGGTCTCGCTTGCGCGAGAAGGAAGGGACAGAAATCTGGAAAAGAAAGGACGAGTGAAAGAAAGATGGAAGGAAATTGCAACTGCGTTTTCTGCTTCTGCAGCAGAGCGTGCCTGGACACGTGTGTGAAATTGCACAATTTGGGGACTTACGTGCTCAGGCAAAATATGATCACTTTTCTGTCAGGTGCCTACCAAACAACAACAGTATCATTATCTCCTGACTGACCGTGAGGAGCAGCAGGCAGGCCCCAGGACCAGTGCGTCAAGTTGAACCAGTTACAACCGAAAGCCTTGTAGAGACTAAACCAGAGCTCCCCAGAACCCCCCAGGACCCCTTAGTCCGTCCACGGAAGCCATTTTGCTGGTCCGGCTGTGAGCACCAGTGGAGGCGCTCTGCGGGTGTGAAAACGCAATCAGGAAACACAGGATCAGGAAGAGAAACTGAGCCCTGAGTGCCGCTTGGGCTGGACAAGTCCCAGAAGGGAACAGCGCCTCTCTTCAAAAAGCTTCGGTTTGTTCTTGCCTCCTTTCGCTACAGAAAGTTGGCGCATTTGTTCCCCTGCTCGGAAAAGCTTAGGGTTTCCACTGCTCCGCACACCACCGCCAACAGCACCCACCCTCCGCGACCAGAGCCGGGGGCTGTATCCCTCCCTCCCCCTTCCGGAGGGGCGATGGCCCCGCTTGTCCCCATACCCATCTCGCCGAATCCCAGGGGTCTCTTCCAAGTTTGGAAACTTAGTGTGGGGGATGGCAGGAAGAGCCCGCAGGAAGGATGAGTGGGCGCCGCCGCTCCGGGCAAGTTTCAGCTGTACCTCCCGCCAAGCCTCGACCCCCACCCCCGCCCCCGCCCCCAAGCCTGCAAGGCTAGACCCAGGCCAACTTCGCTCAGTTGGCTTGTTCCCGCGCCCACCCAGCCCTCGGGTGCAGCCCCGGGCGTCGGCTGCCCCCGCCCCCCGCGCCCGCCCTGCGCGCCCTCTGACGCAAACGCGCGCCCCTGCCCGGCGCGGATGAAAGCGCTGCCGTTGGTTTTTAATTCAGGCTCTTCCTTTCACACACGCCCCCTCGGTCCCCACCCCTGGGAGGTGACCTCCCCTCCCGCCCCCAGCGCTCTGGCTAAGGTTCGAGGAGTCTGGCTGGGCTGTGGGGCTGCGGATCTGGTGCTCTCATCGCCGCCGCCGCCGCCGCGGATTCTCGGCTGGGGAGAGCGGCTAGGCGTCCCTTTTAATCCGCTGACACTATCGCCCACATCAAACAGGCAGTCATCGATTGCGTTACGTTAGGGGATCCCGTTACTAACGGCGTCCGCAGGTGGGCAGCAGGAGCCGAGGTCTCCAGGCCCTGACCACAGCCACGCAAGGCTGAGGCAACAGGACTAGCCCGGCAGGACTCCGCCGCCGGCTCCACGGTGGCTTGAGCTCCGCACCGGCGGGGTCGCAGTGCAAAATCTGCGGTTCTTCAGTCCCCTGTCTCCCCAACCGCGCTGGAGGCCCCGTAACCATTTCCCGAAAGGGGGTCGGGGGGCGGGTTGAGGATGGGGGTTGGGGAGACCTGTTTTGAATTTGGACTAACTGCAGGCTGGCAAGGTCCTCAGCTCCGCGGCGGCGCGGCAGCCGCCCTCCCTGCCTCCGCGCAGCGGGACGAAAGCAGGGTGAGGGCCGCTCCCGGGCAGGCCCCGCGGAAAGTTCTCCTCGTCCCGCCGTGTCTGCCTGCTCTCCGGCCCCGGCCTACAGAGCCATTCGAGCCAAGGCTGCCTCCTGACCTGTCCGCGTTGCCGACCCCGGGTTCAAAAGAAACGATAATCATTGCATTACTTGCCTGGTGGGGCAGGACTTGGCAGAGTCTCGCTTCCGGTGCCCAACGACTCACAATCCAAGGTCCGAAGGGGGCCGGGCCCGAGGACCCGGTGTCCAGCGGACCTTCGGTTCCCTGGCGCTCGCCCTCGCCTCTTCTTCCGCTCGCTCCGTCTCCTTGTCCTCTTTCCATCTGCCTCCCTCTCTGCCTGCTCCCTCTGCCTGCCCTCGACTGCTTGTCTCTGTACTGTATGGGGAGTAAAATTTAGAACGTATATATAGAAAGCTGGTTCTTGTTCTTTCTTTCTTTTTCTTTTTTTTTTTTTTGTCGTGTTCGATTCACCTTTTAACTGACCAGGAGACGTAAGCGCATTTATTTGGGGAGAAGGACGAGAGCAAGGAGCCCCTGCTGGCCCCAGTCGCCTCCTCTCTATCAGCTGCGTACAATGGGCCGCCGCTTGCAGAGTGCATTGACTGTCTCTCCATTATTCGAGCTGGAGGGGCTGTGGGGCAGGCACGGAAAAGCCTTTATTCTGCTCTATAAAATCACCTCTCCTCACTAACCGATCGCCAACTCCCGCCTTGTAGGCTGGAGAGATAGGGAAGCGCAAAACGCACCCCCAAAGCGCAGCGCTTCCCCAACCCCTACCTGGTGAAATTTAAAGTGAGAACGAGTATTGAAAAACAAGCCCTACCTCTGTCAATACAGCGTGGCCATTTACTCCCACCTTTATCTGAGGGCGTGTTGAGGCTTGGGATGCTGGAGCTGAGACAAACTTTAACGCTCTCCCGAGTAGAGGGGCGGGCGGGCCAGCGAGTGTTGCTCCCACCCCCGGCGGCGGCAGCAGCGTCGGCTTTGTCACTCCGCGCCGCTCCGCGCCTGCCTGAGCCTGCCTAGGGGAGCGATCCCAAAACGAGGGGGGTGCGAGTGTGCGATTGGAGAATATGTAGCTAATAGAAGTATCATTTTTCCCCCAGTACGATCTTTCAAGTAAAAAAAAAATCCATTGAAAGAATTTTCAAAGTGCTGTCTTCATTTGGAGAAAAGGCACAGGCTGCCTGCAGAGAGGGGAGGAAGGACCCGGCTGTGTGCCTCCCGGGCGCGGCTCCCGTCCGCTAGGTGGCAGCCGGAGCCAGCTATTTCTGCAGGCCCCGCGGCCCGACCCGCTCCTCCAGCCCGCCCCTCCTCCCGCGACCAATCGCCTTCGGGAATCTCTCTCTCTCTCTCTCTCTCTCTCTCTCTCTCTCTCTCTCTCTCTCTCTCTCTCTCTCCCCGCCCCCCACCCCTCTCTTCTCTCTTCTCTTTCCTCTCTCCCCCCATCCTCCTCTCTCCCCCTCCCTCTCTCTCTCTTCCTCCCTCCCCCCACTTCTCCCCATCTTCTCCCTTTCTCGTTCACTTGCCCCTTTCCTCTTCTGGGACTCTGACTTAGCCGCACTAACCACCCCACCCCACCCTCAACAGTATGGGGAATCACTACTGTTTTCTCAATAATTATTGAAGTGTTGTTTCAAGTTTGGAACAGCCCGAGGATACCATAGAGGGGAAAAAAAAGAAGAAAGAAAAATCAAATTGATTGGAAAGTTTATTTTTAAAATGATCGCTGGGATCAATAGAAACCGTTGAATTCAGATTGATTTCATGACAATAGCTGTAAATTCCAGGAGTGTTTTATCGTAACTAAAGCTTTAAAACCAAGATATACTTAGGACCAAAAAAAAACAGGGAGTCCCTACCTACCTTGTTTCTTTAAAAGATATAAAATGAGCACAATCCACACTTGGATTATGCTTATATGTGAAAGAAGAAAGCAATCCAAACCCAGTGTATTTCACGAATCATTAAAATGGTGAGAGTTAAATTCCCATTAAAAATTTCCTAACATTTTCAATGACACTCTCTTCACGCTCATAGAGCCTAATTTTAAAAACTTTTCCGAAGAAATCAACATAATTTCCTTCTAATTTGCACATTGCAAGTATTCTCCCTCTCGCCATCCCTTCCCCCTGGGGGGGGGGGGGCAGGCAGGATAGAGAGAGTGAGAGAGAGAGAGACCGACCACAGACGACCCATACTAATCAGGTCTCAGAGTAAATAGCAGCGCAGGGCGATCTCAATGTAAATTGCGCCTGTCAGAAGCACACCACCCTCCCTCACTTTCTCTCCTCCCCTAGCTATCCCCGTCAGTAGGTAGCTAAGAGGGAGGTGGAGGAAGAAAGAAAGAAAAAGAGGAGGGGGGAAGGGCTCTCCAACCAATGGCGTGCAGGAGGCATGGCTAACCTTAGCCTCCCATTTTCTCTACGCCCCCCCCCCCCCCTCCGCCTCCCATTCAGGGCTCTGACCAGTCAGTCGCCTTTGATTATCAGTTGCCAGCAGCCCTTCTCCTGGCTCCTTGACACAAGCTCCATATAAGGCAGCGATCTCCATAGAAACGTGTCAGTTTCAATAGTAGTGTCAAAGTTCACTATATACAGACATTCGCGCAGATCCCCCTTTCGGAAACATTGCTCTGCGAGTTCTCCCGTTTAAACGCATTCAATTTTGGGGTCTCTCTCTCTCTCTCTCTCTCTCTTTCTCTCTCTCC
>VMDR010023047.1:0-15840 GCA_007922815.1 Macrotus californicus | reverse complement strand
CTCACCTGCATAGTTCTGCCAGCTTCCCTAGAGCTCCAGGGGCAACTCCCTGCACCCCTAACCTCCCTCCTGCCTCCTACTCACCTGCATAGCTTTACCAGCTCCTCCAGAGCTCCAGGGGCATCTCTCTGCCTGCCTACCTGCCTCCGACTCACCTGCATAGTTCTGCCAGCTCCCTTGGAGCTCCAGGGTCAACTCCCTGCACCCCTAACCTCCCTCCTGCCTCCTGTTCACCTGCATAGCTCTGCCAGCTCCCTTGGAGCTCCAGGGTCAACTCCCTGCACCCCTAACCTCCCTCCTGCCTCCTGTTCACCTGCATAGCTCTGCCAGCTCCCTTAGAGCTCCAGGTGCAACTTCCTGCCCTCTTGCCCTTAACCTGTCCGCTGCTTACCTGAAATATTCTGCCAGGTCTCTTGGAGCTCCAGGGTCAACTTCCTACCCATCCTATGTGCCCTCATGCTCCCCTGAATAGCTCTGCCAGCACCCCTGCTTTCCCACCTGCCACCTTCTCACTGCATAGCTCTGCCAGCTCCTCCTAGAGCTCCAGAGGCAGCTCCCTGCCCTCCTGTTCTCCAAGCTGCTCCCACTTAGCTGCAGTTGTCTTGCCCCTTGTCCCTAGCCTGCTGGCCTACAGTAGCCCCTTGCCCCTTTTGCTCTAGGATCCAGTTTCCCCTAAGTCTGTGAGTTCCACCCAGGCTTCCATTTCCCCCACAACTCCCTCTGGGCTTCCTGTCAGTCCCAGAGCTCTCAGTCCCTTTCAGCTCCACTCCTGGCCTCATCCTCTTCTGTTGGGCACTGGGCTCTGCCCATCCTCTCTCCAGCTGGCTCTGTCCCATACAGCCACTGCCCTGCCCTGGGCCCTTCCAGATGAGCCTCTCTGTTCCTCCCACCTTCAGGAACCCCCTGGTCCTTTGCTCCTTGTAGTTGCAGGTCAGCTGCCCTGTGTCCAGCAGCCTTGCCCCAGAGCCCTGGCTCCGGTCCCTTGTCCACCACCTGTGGGGCTCCCTGCTGAGCCCATGAACACCCTTCCTGTTGAGCACCTGCCCCCTGCTCCCCTCATCCCAGAGCACCTGACCTCCTCCTCTGACCCTGCCCATTGTCCTGCATAGGATCCTTGGGTCACCTGGGGTCTTCCTCCTCCCTGAGCCTAGCTAGCCCCCTTCCTGTCTCCTGGGTTCAGACCACTGTCCACCCTGGAGCAGCTTTGCAAGGTGGCCCCCAGCCCAGCCTCCATCCTGCCCACTGGCCACGTGCAGCTTTGGCTCTGCCCTCTAGCTCCTCGTGGCTCTCAGGCCCCAACCCACAGCCTAGCGGCCTCTGTCAACCTCTGGGGTGTCCAGCTCTGTGGGTAAGAACTGCTTCCCTGGCTCCTGTGCTCAGTGGGGCCTCAGCCTGAGACCTCCTGCATTTCTTGCTGCCTCAGCTGCTGCTGGAGCTCTTTGGGGCCCCAGGGCCTGATGTCCCCTCAGCTCCTGTAACTGGTTCTGGAGCCCCCGCCTCTCTCCCTCTGCCCTGCTTTGGAGGGACCCCACTCACCCAGAGTGGGGACCATGGAGGTGGTGCCCGTTCTCTGCCCACTTTGACCCCAGCCCCTGGGGCTCCTTGTGGCTGTGCTCTGTGCCCACAGCCCCGTGGCCCAGGAGTTGGTGCCTGGGCCCTGAGGTGCGACTCGCCCCGCCCCCTGGCCCCACAAAGACTAAGAACAGGATTGAAACCAGTGTCATGGCTTGCTTCCTGGAGTTCCCTTTTTTCTGGGTGGTTTCTGTGTCAAGGGGCCAAGGGGCCAGGCATGGCTGAGGTCACCTCATGTGGGTGTGCGGGGGTGGGGTGAGGCAGCCATCAGGTCCCAGGGGATGGTGTGGGATGCTGGTCATCTCATGTTCTGCCCCCATGGGGATGGTCTTTCCCCACACCCTCTGTTGCCTCTATCCCGGAGGCAGCTCTTCCCGCCCCACCAGCACGTGGTGTGAGCTCAGGCCATCCTGCTCACCATCTGTAGCCCAGCCCTGGCTCATCCCACCCTCCCACTTGGGTAACTCCCCAAGGGACTGCAGTCTTTCTCGGGGTCCCTAACTCTTCCCTCCTTCTCTCTGACTCCATCCACGACCTCATTGCTGACCAAAGGATGGTCCTGACCCATGGTCAGGGGGAAGTTGTCCTCCAGAGGATAGATGGAAGTCTGATATGTAAGGACGCAGTTCACAGTGGTCATTGGGACCAAAAGCGCCCCTCTGGCTGCGACATCGAGCAGCTGCTGCATTGCTCTGAAGGCCAAGGCCCTGCCATCCTGCGTGAGGGGTTTTGACCCTCAATGTCTGTGTCTCCGCCACACACAGCTGAGTCACCCTGTGAGTCTGAGGTCTGGCCTTGGATTGGGATGCTGGTAGGTATCAGAGCTCCTATCCCTGACATGCCTGGGGCCAGGAAGGCTAAGGGGGGGGGGGCCAGGCAGGTTCCTTCTAAGCGGTCAGTGGGCAGGGCTTGTGCCCTTTGAACCACAGAGCTGAGTTCAATACTGCAGAAAGGGAGTGTTGTGTGTGACATAGGAGAGGAGTAGCCCCTCTCCCCCATGGTTTGCAGGGCCCAGTGCTCCTGGGTCCCCAGGGTCCCATGTTCATCTGCCAACAGTCCTCCAGGCCCCTATACCAACCCTGTCATCCAGGCCTTGCGACACATCCCATGGTTTGGGATTTCTCACATCCCAGCCCCAGATCCTGGTCCAGTGGAGCACAGGAGACTTGGCCAAGGGTCCAGCATGGGGCCAATCGGCTCCCCATTCTTCTTGTGGCATGGTGCCCAGGGCCTGACTCCCAGGAGAAGCCATGTCTTCTGAGGTCCTGCCCTCAGAGATTTGGCTGGGGGCCTTTTGTGGACCCCTCCCCACAGAAGTGATCATGCAGCCCAGGGGTTCCAAGTTCCAGGGATGGAAGTGACCCCACCTCTGCATGGGATAGGGCAAGGTGTGGTAGGAGCCCATGGGCCACTTGACAAAATGTCACCAGCTGCAGCCTTGGTCCTTTCCCAGGCCAAACTCATGGTAAATCTGCCCCATCCAGCTGGCTTCTTCCCTACAGTATTCATTCCACCTCGAGTTCCTGTCCAGTCAGTTGCTGACCAGTTGTGCAAGATGTGAGCATCATTTACAACTGTCCAAGAAGCACATTGATCTAAATAATCTGTGGCCAGCTCACCACGTTGCTGACTTTGGCAAAACCCAGGGAGTATCTAGGCCATTGGCTGTTTGCCTGTCAAGTGCACTGCCACCTGTAAGCCCAAATTTCTGGCAAATAACACTGACCACCTGGCTGCCCATCACTCCTATGACCCCCAAGTTACTCATCCTAGTGATAGGGGTGGTGTCAGGAAGACCCATCTATGGGGGCCATCACAAGACATTGGTACAAACACTGCCATCCACACCCAGGAGGGATGGCTGCTGTGGCAGGCCAGGCATGAAGGTGGGATCTGGGTGTTCTGAGTACTGGGCTTGGTCAAACCCCAGGCACATGCCCTTCCTGGTTCTCATGGCCCATTCTTTCCAGGCCAAGTGTCTCATGTGAGGAGGTTGGCAAGGCTGTTTGCCTGGGTGTGAAGCCTTGCTAGCGACCACATTGGACCTGAGCTTGGCTCTCAGAAACTATGAAAAGGAAATGCTTTGAAGGTGTCCACAGGCCCTTTCCCATGGCCTTGTCCCCGCCTGGGGTGTCAGGGCTTCAGTGACTGTCCCTGGGTCCACAGCCATGACAGATGGCAGCCTGAGCCTCACCCTGCTCCTCTTAATCTGGGACACCTGCCAGCATCGCCTGTGTCCCTGCTTGTGTCCAGGTATTGGAGGGCTGTATGCACCTGTGATTGTGAGCTATTGTCACCAGACCTCATGTCTCCTAAGACACTGTGGAAATGAAGACCGAGCAAATGGAAACAACAGAGGCTGCTCGCTGTTCAGAGCTACTGTGGCCGGGAGTTGGCCTGCAGCCCTGCACTTGTTAGAGGCTAGGGGCAGGCAGGAGAGTAAGGAGAGCTTTGCAGTTTTAATACGTGTAGGTGTGTCATCACTATGTACATATAATATCATGTACATACATATAATATACACATATAATACATCTGCACAGTCCACTATGTATTTTCATAGGTTAAACAACACAGAAAAGAAGGGTACCCTGAGGGGCCTGGGGAACCTGGGCAACCCACAAGAAATGGGCCATCCCGTGGGACTGCTTGGGGAGCAGGTTGCTTCCTGGGCCTGTGGTAGAGTCGAGGGTTAGGATTCTCTCCATCCATGGTCTGGCTGTTGTCCCTCTATATGTCATCTCTGAGGTCAAACCCTGTCATGGTGATTTCTGGGTGTGATGTCCATGAGGATTTCCTGGCAGCTCAGATCTGTGGTGCATTCAGGTTTTGCTGACCCTCCTGGACTGTGATGGACAGGTGTGGGGGTGGGGGTAGTCTGAGGCCAGGGCCAACCCTGGTTGTGGGTGGGTCCTCATCAGTACCCAGAGACTGAAACCCGGCCTGGCTGAGCAGGGAGTGGAGAAGATTGTGAGTAACAGCACAACCTAGTCCACAGGCTTATCTTATGCTCATAAAGATAAACACAAAAATTAAGGGCCCCCCCTCTCTGAGGTCATTCCTCAAACCAAGTGTCCCTCAGTAAGCCTTTAGATACAACGTCAAAAACACAGTCCATGAAAAAGAGAAACCCATCAACCAAACTTTATTAAAATGAAAATATCTGCCTTGTGAAAGACACAGTTGAGAGTGAAAAAAGACTAGGAGAAAATATTTCTAAAATATATGTTTGATAAAGGACTTGTATCCGGAATATGCATAGAACCGTTCAATTTCAACAATAAGAAACAAAAGCCCAATTAGAAATAGGCAAAATATCTGGATGGACACCTCACCAAAGAAGACATACAGGCAGTAAATGAGGACATGGAAGATGCCCTGCCTCTGGCAGACCACAAATCAAGGCAACGAAGCCCTACTGCGCGCCTGTTAGGATGGTGAAAATAAGAGTGAGCACCCCACAACTTTGAGCGCTGGGAGGATGTGGAGCAGCAGGACTGTCATCTCTCTTGGGGAAGCTCGAAGTGCTGCAGACAATGTAGAAGGCAGTTGGACAGTTTCTTCAGAATCTAAACCCAATCTTACCATACGGTCCAGAAATCATACTTCTAGATACTTATCTAAAGACATAGGAACTCATGCCCACCCCAAAACCTGCCCATGGATGTTTATTGCAGCTTTATTCATAGTTGCCAAAACTGGGGAACCACCAAGATGCTTGACGATGGATAGATAACCTGTGGTCCGTCCAACACTGGAACTGAGCAATAAGGAGTGAACTATCTCTTTCTGCTGAACTGATCCTTCTTTCCTATAAGTATCCTTTTTATGTCTCTCTGACTGCTTTTTATTTGAAGTGTATTTTGTGTAAGTATGGCCACCCCTGCTTTCTCCTGCTTACCATTTTCATGGGATGTCTTTTTCCATCTCTTCACTCTCAGCTTACATGTGCCCTTAGATCTAAAGTCAGTCTCTTGCAGATACCACACACTTGGTGAATGAAAAATGGGCTATAATAAATACGGCAAGTTCAGTGATGAACAGTAACCTCAAGGGGTGATCTGATTATTAATTAAACTGGGCATGTCATGGTGGGTAGTCACGCCCAGGTCTATAACTTTGTTACTAAAAGGATTATCTTTCCCATAACCCAGCCCTGTCCACTGTTCCTGTGAATTTAGGTTAACAAGCCTTTTAAATGCCAGAGTCATCCTTTATTTCAGACCCTAAGGAGGTGTGACCATGCTCACGTGAGCACATGGTCCTGTAACTATCATGTACCTCGGTCTCTCCCACCTCTGTGCGATCTTCCTTACCTCCTCACCTTAATTCCAAATGTACAAGAAAGCCATGAATTGTTATTCTCCAGAGCCTTTCAGATCTTGTTTATGGCATGTCACCAGTTTTGCTCAGATAAACTCACAAAAAATCTGTACAGGTTTGGGTGTTGTTATGTTGACAGTTGGATTTTGCTTTTTACCCATTCAGTCACTTTGTATCTTTTCATTGGGAAATTTAATCGATTTACATTTAAATTAATTATTTATAGGAAAGGGCCTATTATGGACACTTTGTTCCTAGTTTTCTATCTGTCTTGTAGCTAATTAATTCTTCTTCTTTCTTGCTGTCTTCCTTTGTGTTTCACTGATTTTTTTGTAGTTATTTTCTTTGATTCCCTTGTTCTTCAATGGGTATAAAGCTTTAGTTATGCAGCATTGTGCACTGAAACAGCTGTTAAGGGGCTGGATTTCATGATAAATATTCTTAATGTACACCCACACATACAGCCCTCTCAAATAAAAAAACCCAAGGGCACAAAGAAACTTCTAGAGGTGATGGGTATGTCTATTACCTTGACTGTAGTGATGTATACACACTGTAGACATTAAATATATGAATTTATTTTGTATATAAATTATATCTCCATGAAGGTGTTAAAAAACAATTTCTTAAAAAAGAAAATGAGATTTCCAAGCCACAGGAAGACATGGAGGAATCTTAAATGCATAATGCTAAGTGAAAGAGGCCAATTGGAGAAGGCTGCGTACTGAGTGATTCCGAATGCATGATGTTCAGAGGCACAGAGATACAGACACTAGACAGATCAGTGATTGCCAGGGAGTAGGGGAGGGTGAGGAGCAAATAGGTGAAGAACCGGGGTTCTTCAAGGCAGTGAAATCACCCCGGGTGATACTGTACTTGTGGGTGCATGACAGCAGCCAACTCAGAAGAGGTGACCAAGACAGCCTAATGGACAGCAGCCTGGAGGCCTCTGGGTGCAAACGATATTATGCATTTGTCAAAACTCATAGAGCCCAGGCAGTGTTGCTCAGTTGGCTGGGGCATCATCCCATACACTGAAAAGTCAACATTTCAATCCCCAGTAAGGGCACACACCTAACTTTTGGGTACAATCTCTGGTTTGCTCACATACAACTGATCAATATTTCTCTCTCACATTGATGTTTCTCTCTCTCTCTCTCCTTCTCCACCTCTCAAAAAAAAAAAAAAGAACAACAACCTTGTAGAACTGTACAATGTAAGATGTGAACAACAATGTTTTTATTTTTTTTCTTTTTTCCTCCTTTTTGTTCAAGTACAGTTTTGTCCATCTTTCCCCAACAAATCCCCCCATCCAAGCCACCCCCACCTCCCATCCTAATCCTACCTCCCTTCGGTGTTGTCCATGTGTCCTTTATACATGTTCCTTGATGACTCTTCCCCCTAAGTCCCCACTATCCCTTCCCACATCCCTTCTGGTTACTATCAGTTTGTTTTTAACTTCAATGTCTCTGGTTATATTTTGCTTGCTTGTTTGTTTTGTTGATAGGTTCCACTTATAGGTGATCATATGGTATTTTTCTTTCACCACCTGGTTTATTTCACTTAACCTAGTGCTCTCCAGATCCATTTATGCTGTTGCAAAGGGTAGGAAATCCTTCTTTCTTTCTGCTGTGTAGTATTCCATTGTGTAAATGTACCACAGTTTTTGATCCACTCATTTAGTGATGAGAACTTATGTTACTTCCAGCACTTGGCTATTGTAAATTGTGCTGCTAGTAACATTGAGTTACATAGGTTCTTTTGGATTGGTGTTTCAGGATTTTTAGGGTATAATCCCAGCAGTGAAATTGCTGGGTCAAAAAGCAGTTCCATATTTAGTTTTTTGAGGAAATTCCACACTGTTTTCCCCAGTGGCTGCACCAGTCTGCATTCCCACCAACCACACACTAGGATTCTCTTTTCTCTACAACCTTGCCAGAATTTGTTGTCTGTTGATTTCTTTATGATGGCCATTCTGACCGGTGTCAAGTGGTATCTCATGGTGGTTTTAATTTGCATCTCTCTGATGGCTAGTGATGCTGAGCATCTTTTCATATGTCTCTGGGCCCTCTGTATGTAATCCTTGGAGAAGTGTCTGTTCAGGTCCTTTGCCCATTTTTTAAATATTTTATTTATTTATTTTTAGAGGGAAGAAAGGGAAAGTAACACCAATGTGTGGTTGCTTCTTGTGTGCCCCCTACCAGGGACCTGGCCTGCAACCCAGGCATATGCCCTGACTGGGAATACAACCTAAGACCCTTTAGTATGCAGGCTTTCACACTCAGCCCACTGAACTATGCCAGCTGGGGCCCTTTTTTTAATTCAGTTGTCTGTCTTCCTGAAGTGGAGTCATATGAGTTCTTTATATAGTTTTTGGAGACCAAACCCTTGCCCGAGGTATCATTGGCAAATATATTTTCCCATAAAGTTTTTCCCTTTTCATTTTGCTGATGTTTTCTTTAGTCATGCAGAAACTTTTTATTTTGATGGAGTCTCATTTGTCTACTCTTTTCTTTATGTCCCTTGCTCTAGGGAACATATTGGTAAAAACATTGCTGCATGGAATGTCTGAGATTTTTCTGCCTATATTCCCCTCTAGGATTTTATGATGTCCCGACTTATATTTAAGTCTTTTATCCATCTTGAGTTTATTTTTGTGTATGGAGTAAGTTGGTGGTTGAGTTTCATTTTTTTGCATGTAGCTGTCCAGCTCTCCCAACACCATTTGTTGAGGAGGCTATTTTTACTCCATTTTATACTTCTTCCCCCTTTGTCAAATATTATTTGACCATACAGACAAGGGATTATTTCTGAGCTGTCTATTCTGTTACAATGATCTGTGTCTTTTCTTATGGAAGTACCAGACTGTTTTGGTTACTGTGGTCTTGTAATGTAGTTTGATGTCAGGTATTATGATCCCTCCTACCTTGTTCTTCTTTCTCAACATTTCTGTGGCTATTCAGGGTCATTTATGGTTCCATATACATTTTTGAAATGTTTGTTTGATATCTGTGAAATATGTCATTGATATTTTAATAAGGATTGCATTGAATCTCTAGATGGCTTTAGATTACATGGCCATTTTGATTATGTTAATTCTTCCAATCCATGAACACAGTACATGCTTCCATTTGTTTGTGCCTTCCTTAATGTATTTCTTCAGTGTTGTGTTGTTTTCTCAGTACAGGTCATTTACCTCCTTGGTTAGGGTTATTCCTAGGTACTTTATTTTTCTTGTTGCTATAGCAAATAAGATTTTTCCTGATTTCTGTTTCTGATATTTCATTGTTGGTGTACAAAAATGCCTTTTATGTCTGAATATTAACTTTGTATCCCACTGTTTTGCCAAATTCGCTTGTTAGGTTGAGTAGTTTATTGGTGGAGTCTATAGGGTTTTCTATGTACACTATCATGTAATCTGCAAACAGTGACAGTTTTACTTCCTACTTTCCAATTTGGATGTGTTTTATTTCTTTTTCTTGTCTAATTGCTGTGGCTAAGACTTCCAATACTATGTTGAATAGGAGTGGTGAAAGAAGATGCCCTCGTCTTGTTTCTGATCTTAGTGGGATAGCTTTTAGGTTTTGTCCCTTGAGAATGATGTTGATTTGTGGGTTTCTCATATATGGCTGTTATTATGTTGAGGAATGCTCCCTCTATTCCCGCTTTGCTGAGTGTTTTTATAATGAATGGGTGCTGTAACTTACCAAATGCTTTTTCCATATTTATTGATATGATCATAAAATTTTTGTCTTTTGTTTATGTGATGTATTACATTTATTGATTTGCAAATATCATATCATCCTTGCATCCCTGGGATGAATCCTACTTCTTCATAATATTTTTAATGTATTGCTAGATGCAGTTTGACAATATTTTGTTTAGAATTTTGGCATCTATATGCATCAGCAATATTGGCCTGTAGTTTTCTTTCTTCATTGTGTCTTTATCTGGTTTTGGGATTAGGCTGGTGTTGCTTCATAAAGAGTTTGGAAGTCTTATCTCTTCCTGAATTTTTTTGAATAGAATGTGAAGGACTATTTTTCCATTCCCTTCTGGCTTGTAGGGTTTCTGTTGAGAAACCAGCTGATAGCCTTATTGGAGCTCCCTTCTATGTTATTCATTGTTTCTCCCTTGCTGCCTTTAAGATTCTCCCTTCATCTTTGAATTTTGCCATGGTAATTATGATGTGTCTTACAGATCCTTTTGGTTTCCTCTTGATTGGGGTCCTCTGTACTTCTTGGACTTGTGTGACTTTTTCTGCCATCAAATTAAGGAAGTTTTACATCATTACTTTTTCAACCAGGTTTTCTATACCTTGCTCTTCTTCTTCTCCTTCTGGTATCACTTTTACACAGATATTATTACTTTTCATATTGTTCTGCAGTTCCCTTAACCCCTCTTCATTCTTTTTTATTCTTTTTTCCCTTTTCTTACTCTTTTTGGAGCTTTTTCTACCTTGTCCTCCAGCTTGTAGATTCCATCCTTTTCTTCATTTAGCATGCTTTTGATTGCTTCTACTGTGCTCATCAATTCAAAAATTGTATTTTTCATTCCCTCTTGGCTCTTGTTAATAGTTATTTTGTCTTTTTCATGCTGATTTTTTTGCAGTAAATTCCTCATAGTTTTCCTGTAGTTTTGGTAATTATTACTGAGTTCATTGAGCTTTCTTATAACCATTGTTTTGAACTCAATATCTGATAGTTTACTTTCCTTTATTTCATTTAGCATTTTTTTGAAGATTTCTCTTTTCTTTTCAATTGGACTTTTTTCTTTGTCTTCTCATTAGTTGTGAGATGTTTTTTCTGTTTTTTTTAATGTATTTTATTGATTGTGCTATTACTGTTATCCAATTTCTCTCCTTCATTCCCCTTCATCCTGCACACCACTAACACCTGCATTCCCCCACCTTAGTTCATGTCCATGGATCATAGGTAGAAGTTATTTGGCTTCTACATTTCCTATACTATTCTCAACCTCACCCTGTATATTTTCTACCTACTATTTATGCTACTTATTTCCTGTACCATTTCCCCTCCCCTTCTCTGCTGATAACTCTCTATGTGATCTTCATTTCTGTGATTCTGTTCCTGTTCTAGTTGTTTGTTTAGTTTGTTTTTTTCTGTAGGTTCAGTTGTTGATATTTGTGAGTTTGCTGTCATTTTACTGTTCATAGTTTTGATCTTCTTCTTTTTCTTAGATAAATCCCATTAACATTTCATACAATAAGGGCTTGGTGATGATGAACTCCTTTAATTTGACCTTATCTGGGAAGCACTTTATCTGTCCTTCCATTCTAAATTATCGCTTTGCTGGATAGACTAATCTAGCTTGTAGGTCCTTGCCTTTCTTGACTTTGAATACATCTTTACAGCCCCTTCTTGCCTGTAAGGTTTCTTTTGAGAAATCAGCTGATAGACTTATGGGAACTCCTTTGTAGGTTACTGTTTCCTTTTCTCTTGCTGCTTTTAAGATTCCCTCTTTATCTTTCATCTTGAGTAATGTAATTATGATGTGCCTTGGTGTGTTCCTCCTTGGGTCCAACTTCTTTGGGAATCTCTGAGCTTCCTGGACTCCCTGGAAGTCTATTTCTTTTGCTAGATTGGGGAAGTTCTCCATTATTTGTTCAAATAAGTCTTCAATTTCTTGCTCTTCCTCTTCTCCTTCTGGCACCCCTAGGATTTGGATGTTGGAACATTTAAAGTTGTTCCAGATGTTCCTAAGTCTCTCCTCATGTTTCTGAATTTTTGTTTCTTCATTCTGTTCTGGTTGAATGTTTATTTCTTCCTTCTGCTGCAAATCATTCATTTGAGTCCTGGTTTCCTTCCCTTCACTGTTGGTTCCCTTTAAATTTTCCTTTATTTCAATTTTCATAGCCTTCACTTTTTCCTCTATTTTGCGACCATACTCAACCAACCCTGGGAGCATCCTGATTACCCGTGTTTTGAACTGTGCATCAGATATGTTGGCTATCTGTTTGTCACTTAGTTGTATGCTTTCTGGAGCTTTGATCTGTTCTTTCATTTGGGCCATTTTTTTTGGGGGGGGGTGTCTTGGCACACCTGTTATGTAGTAAGGGGTGGAGCCTTAGGTATTTACCAGGTTAGGACAACCTGTGTGGTTACATTGTGGCACTGTATGTGGGAGAGGGATCTGAGAGGGACCAATGTCACCTGTTCAGGTCTCTGCCAGCTTTCAGTCACCTCTACCACTATCCACAAGCAAATTGGGCCCCTCTGGTGCTCATTCCCCATGTGGGTGGGTTTGTGTAATTTCTAGGACCCTGTGTCTCTCTCCAACGAACTCTCCTGTGAGGCTGGGAGTTTCTCCCACCAGAACAACTCTCACAGGTTGTTTTAGTCAGAGGTTTTGAGGCTTTATTTCACCACACTGGAGCCATGGGTTGTGTGGTCTGTCTTGCTCCCCAGTTGTTCCTCCTGGTTTATCTGCACACAAATGTGAGACTACTAGCTCTTCCAACCACCGCCTTGCCCAGTCCACCAGCTGCCACCTTTCCCACCCCAGTCCTCAAGCCACGGCCTTGTCACAAGCCCTCTCTGCCCAACTGCCCTTCTCCACCCCTCCTACTGGTCTGGTTGAATGTTTACTCTTTAACTCCTTGGTTGTAAGATTTCCATACAGTTCAATTTTCTGTCAGTTCTAGTTGTTTTTTGTTGTTAAATGTGCTGTCTTTCTTTTGGTTGTACAAGGAGACACAGTGTGTCTACCTAGGCCTCCATCTTCGCTGGAATGTGCGATGCTTCTTCTTTGCTTCTGTTTCTTAAATGGACTTGTTTTGACCCCCTGAGTTCATGGTATGAACTTCTGTGGTTAGCAGACCTGTGAGATTCACTAATGCAGCCTCCTTGGTCACTTGATGCTTTTGGAATACCCTTTATGCCATTTATGTTGGCTCCCTAGATGTAATTGGGTTTTAATTGTTGTTGGGTCATTCTTTGTTGGGTCCTTCCCTCCAGGTGGTTGACTGAGAGTCACTCCACCCACCTCATCTTGTGTGCTGTTGTGCAGGTGCTGCTAAGACAAAACCACAAAGCCAAGGAAGCAAACACACACCCACAAAAATAACTCCACCCTGCAATCCCAATATCAAGAGCAAGGGAACCAGTATTAATAGGGATGTAAAGAGATGAAGATTATTACAAGAAAAGAGAGTGAATATTAGATGAGCTACTGAAAGAAAAATGACTTTGAGAGATTAAAGGGAGGGGCACTAATAAGTGTGGGAGTCAGAGCAATGGGAAGAGAGAAAGTAAAATTTTAATCAGGAAGAAAAAAGAGAATGGAGAAGGCAAAATATACACAAATTTGGTAGACAAGAAATGAATGTTGAAAAGCCATGCAGGAAAGAAAATATGGCAAATCATGGAGAAGACCACAGTGGACTTCGCCTTGTTAGCCTCTAGTATTTACCACTGTGATTTCTTTCTGGATCCGCCTCTGGTGATGTCAGATGGTGACCCCATCTGAACTTAATCAGCCTGTCCAGACTTCCAGGGAACTTGTGTTTGTAGCTGACTCCTTTAGTTGTTAATCTAGTTACTCTGCACTCAGCAGTCAGGCTTAAGCCTCAAAGGGCAGGGCAGAATTCTTCCTGGGGTCAGGGCTATTGTTTTGCCTCAGGTTGCTGCCACTCAGAAGGCAGTGGTCTGCCTGAGCAAGATGGCTGCTGCCAATGGGGGATGACTCAGTACCAGGATCCTGGCATCTACTCTCTCAGTTCTCTCCCTAAAGCCTTGATTCCCAGTCTGTCCTCAGGTGTGCCCAGCCCACACTACCCCCACCTTTTCCACAGCCCAGGGTGAGTGGCTGCAAATGAAAATTTGTTGGCTCTTTAAATGGCTGTTGTGTCTCCAGCCATCCATCTTTGGCATACAGCAACCCAGCCACTTTTCACTGCTTGTTATCTGTGTAATGTTGGGGCTCTGGTGTTCTAGGCTGAGGATCCCAGCTTAGGGTTTGATCCCACTCTTCACAAGGGATCCAACTGGCTAGTTTTCCCTCCATCATTGCCACAAGTGGGTGTCCAGCCTGCCTTCTTGAGTGTCTACCACACTCCTTACCAGTTAGGTTGTGCTGAAGCTGATTCTTCTGTCTGTCTGAGGTTATAAGGTTTCTCTCTCACTATTGTTCAGTTTTTTGTTCTGGATGATTTCTCCACAATTTAGTTGTATTTGAAGATTGATCCTGGGAGATTAATGTGACTTCCATTCACTCCTCCACCATCTTGACAAATATGTTTTTCTTGCTATAGCAAATGGGATTTTTTTTTCTCTCATTTCTGTTTCTGATATTTCATTGTTGATGTACAAAAATGCCTTCAGTATCAGAATGTTAACTTTGTATCCTACTGTTTTGCTAAATTCACTTATTAGGTCCAGTAGTTTTATGGTGGAGTCTAAAGGATTTTCTATCTACACTATTATGTCATCTGCAAACAATGACAATTTTACTTCCTTCTTTCCAATTTGTGTGTGTTTTATTTATTTTTCTTGTCTGATAATTGTGTCTAGAACTTCCAATACTATGTTGAATAGAAGTGGTAAAAGTAGACACTCTTATCTTGTTTCTGAACTTAGTGGGAAAGCTTTTAGTTTTTGCTCATTGAGTATGATGTTGGCTGTAAGTTTCTTTCATATGGCCTTTATTATGTTGACGTAGGCTTCTTCTACTCCCATTTTTCTGAATTTTTTTTTATCACAAATGAGTTCTGTACCTTATCAAATACTTTTTCTGTACCTATTGATAGGATCATGTCATTTATATCTTGCTTTCTGTTTATGTGATGTATTATGCTTATTGATTTGTAAATATCATACCATCCTTGCATCTGTGAGATGAATCCCACTTGATCATGGTGTATGATCTTTTTAATGTATTGCTGGATGTGGTTTGCTAATATTTTGTTGAGGATTTTAGCATCAATATTCATCAGCAATATTGGTCTGTAGTTTTCTTTCTTTGTTGTACCTTTATTTGATTTTGGAATTATAGTGATGCTGGCCTGATAAGAAGAGTTTGGGAGTCTTTCCTCTTCTTGAATTTTTTGGAATATTTTCAGAAGCTTAGGAGTTATTTCTTCTTTAAATGTTTTGTAAAGAGACTTCCGGCCAAGATGGAGGCGTAGGTAGACACACTGTGCCTCCTCTCATAACCAAAAGAAGGACAACAACAAATTTTAAAACAAAAAACAACCAGAACTGACAGAAAATTGAACCGTATGGAAGTCTGACAACCAAGAAACTAAGAAACTTACATCCAGACCGGTAGGAGGGGCGGAGAGGACTCGCGCGGGGCGGCGGCTGGCGGATCCGGGAAAGGAGCGGCTGGCCAGGAGAGGTGGCAGCTGTGGACCGGGCGTCCCACTCCCTCGTGAGGATAAACGGGGAGGAACAACTGGGGAGTGAGAAAGACCCCACAACCCAGAGTTCCTGCGCGGGGAGGTGAAGCCTCAAAGCCTCTGATTGAAAACTCCTGTGGGGGTTGAGGCGGCGGCAGCGGGAGAAACTCCCGGCCTCACTGGAGAGCTCGTTGGAGAGACCCACAGGGTCCTGGAGAATACACAGCCCTCCCACCGGGGATCGGCACCAGAGCCAGCACCAGAGGGGCCCCGTTGGACTGTGGGTAGTGCGGAAAGTGAATGGTAACCGGCAGGGAGTGGAGCGGCCGCCATTGTTCCCTCTCGGACCCCTCCCCCACAAACAGCGTCACAACGCAGCGACGTGGCCGCCCTGCCCTGGTGAACACCTAAGGATCCGCCCCTTACTACGTAACAGGCACGCCAAGACAACAAAAATGGCCCAAATGAAAGAAGAGATCAAAGCTCCAGAAAAAATACAACTAAGTGACCAAGAGATAGCCAACCTATCAGATGCACAGTTCAAAACACTGGTAATCAGGATGCTCACAGACTTGGTGGAATTTGGT
>VMDR010023046.1:0-15841 GCA_007922815.1 Macrotus californicus | reverse complement strand
ACTATCAAGTGGGAATATAGGGAGCATACCTGAACATAATAAAGTCCATATACAAAAAAGCTACTATTGATATCATACTCAATGGACAAAAACTAAAAGCATTACCATTAAAATTGGGAACAAGACAAGTGTGTCCACTTTCACCACTCTTATTTGACATAGTACTGGAGGTCTTAGCTACAGTGATCAGACAAGAAGAAGAAGTAAAAGGCATCCAAATTGGAAAGGAGGAAGTAAATATATAGAGTTTTAATTGCAGAATTTATTTGAATAAATTAAAATAAGTATTCTCCAAGTAGGAAAGGGCTAATAATGCTGATTTAATGTCTTAGAACACTTTCTAATTGTTGTCAAATGACAAAATAGCTTATCTTCCAGTACTTATCAGGTTAGCCTACTCTAGATTTTAGGGCATACTGAGTTCCATTTTTTAAGTAAAAAAAAATGGATGAGTAGCAGAGGGCAATAGGAATCCACATTTAAGTAAACATAACCAAACTGCCTTCATTACCCAGAGTACTCTTACCATTTCAGATGAGTTCAAGAGAGAAGTAAAATGTCAGGCATCCAATGAAATGGACACTTTCTCTTGTCAATTTTCCAACCAGAATTCTTTACAGGATGGGGAGAATATGGATAGGAAATCTGTCTTACCAGTTCTAGCTCCTTTATTTGATTTTAAGTATAAATACCAACATTTTGTCAGTATTGCCATGAAGAGACATTGTTCTTAATCTCACTGGGTAGACAGGGAACTGTCAGATAAATTTCACTAGCTGAAAATGTTCTTTTAATGCATTCTTATCACCTAATTTCTTTTTTTATCGTTCAAGTACAATTGTCTGCATTTTCACCCCACCATGCCCCCGCCCGTCGCCCCACGCATCCGACCTCCCACCTTTGAACCCACCCCCTGTGGCTTTGTCCATACGTCCTTCACACATGTCCCTTGCACCTAATTTCTCTTATATCCTTTCAGGTATACTTTGCTCCTGCTAAACTGTTTTTCTCTAAGCTTGGAAGTTCTTTTCATCTGTATATCATTACTTGTGTGTGCATGTATACACACTCACACATATGCAATCACACATACTATGGAGGTCCACATCATAATCCTTGCCATTTTATGCTTAGTGGCTCATCTTCCAACTGTTAGTACTTGCCTCTCTTTGCCTGAGGGCTTTCTCTAGCCAAAAAGCCTATTCTGATCTTGCACAGGCAGGCAGAAAGTACCAAAGAATTAATACTTTCTTCTTCCAGAACAACCTTAACCTATGGCTATCAGGAACGGCATACAAAAACCACAGCTTCCTTATTCTTTGGAGGGAAATTGTCTAAGGTGCTTGCTCAACACTGCTTCTCAGGACTTCCCACTGGGATATGGTGCCAAATGTGCCAACATTCTAAATATCTAAACCTTATTGATTGCCCTCTTCTGTATCACTTCTCTGCTTCTCTTTTGGGGCTTATTTTACCTCCCAAATAAGCTATTTGCAATTGACCCTGTGTGTGTGGCAACCCAAATTAACACACACACTCATTCACACTTACAATTTCACTATAACATCAGAGAGGAAATTTTCTCTGATGACTCATGTAGAAGTAATTCTCTTCACCATCTTAAACTTCAAAGCATAGGATCTGCACTTTTCTAGCCAATGTTTTATGCATTTTTTGCCCACACCAACTTCTCTGTAAGACTGCAAATTTTTAAAGGCATTATCCACACTACTTACAGCAAGTGTGTTCCATAACACCTGCCTGAGGGTTGACACACAAAAAAGATAATGTTTGATGAAATAGAAACTCTACCCATGTGGTCATTGAAACCCAGTTGAAAAAGAGAGTCACTTTAAACAATTTTATTATTTCTTGGTGGGGAGGAACTTCTTTCTAAAACAAAGTATCTTGATTTCTTTAAATGCATTTGCCAAGGTTGTACATGGTGTACTTATGGGAGATTTAGTGAAACCTGGGACAAGTGAATTTTTTTGCATGAACATAGTGATTTAAACAGTATATACTGATAAATGGCTCAGTGTCAACTTAAAATTTCCTAAAGATGCTTCAGGTCTCTAATATTAATCTTTGTCTATTAGAATTTTTGTGAGAAAAAATCATTTATTTTTCTTACTCTCTAATCCATAGTTTGTTTGGGATTTGGCTAATTTTGGTTGAGCTAGACTAAATTTGGCTCTCAGCTGCAGCCTCTTACTGTTTATATCAAAAAATAATGTAAACACTTAGTAAGAATATTTCTTAGAAGACATCAGAATGTCTTTAATAGATTGTAATAAATGACTGAAACCAGTTGGATATGTTTAAGAGAGGCCAATGTAGAGGTCTGGGGATCAAATAATCATTTATATTGGTGTACAACAGCCATGACTGACTCAATGTCTAATCATATATATAAAGATTTACATGGTTATCAGAGTCAATATTATTCAACAAGAACCAAAATATAGTGGTCAAAAAGAAAAACTGATATAATATCAGAAGGTGTCAATAGATATGAGCTCATTCTTCTGAGTACCAGGTTCTAGACAACAATTATGCATGCATTTCTTTAGCTCTTTCCAACTCCTCCAAGTTCCACACAAACAGTACTGGGGATCCTCAGAAAGTCTCTCACAGGCACTCACAGCAGTGAGTTTTTCACTTTTCTATGTTCCTGGGGAGCTCATACTACATACTACATACCACCAGTGGCAGAATGATAATGTGCCGAAGCCCTCATCTGTTCCCTCTCTTCTTGTGATGCAGCTCTCTAGAGCTCAGCTCCAGCATAGCTCCAGTGCTTTGCTTCAACTATATCGCACATGAAGAAAGCACTCCATCTGTTTGGCTACAAAGACTTAGAACAAGGCTTCCTTGTCCTCTCAGTGACTTAGGGATTATAGCCTCCTGTGCAAAATAGTTACTCAGGTTTGAAGACAGTGAGCCAGAGTTCATGAGTGGCAGGGGGTTGTCTAAAAACACTGATACTGGCCTCTTTTACTTGCAGAAAACTTCATGTGATCATCTCTTCCTTTAGACCCTTTCATGCACATCAGTCCATCATGGATGCTCCCTCAGACTTGGCTAGTAGGCCCGCATTCTAGTGTAGGCATTGCGAAGGCTCAAACTAGGACTCCCTGCTCCAGTCAGTCACAGTGGGTTTAAATCCTAGTTCCAGCAATTAATTGCCTCACCTTGGCAAAGCTGATTTATCTTTCAATGCTTCAACCCTCTTATCTGTGAAATGGGGATTCCAGTACCTATCAGAGGTAGTAAATAATTTTCTTGAGGGGTAAATGAGATAATATACAGAAAGCACTTAGCACAGCACTGGCTACAAACTGTTGTCAATGGATGGTAACTGCTATTATTATTACAACAATTATTATTATACATTACTAGGCTATTCTGCATGGACTGAACACCACAGAGGAGTCTGTGCTGGCCTCAAAAAAACCTGTATCTAAGGATACTTACCTATACCATGGTGTCCATACCAACCATTCAGGAATCTTTGCTGGCAGACATTTAGGCCATGTGTGCTATTTTATAATCTTTAAAGCCAATACCATAGAAACAATGGATTATTCTACATAAGCCACTTGAACCAAATGAAAATGACAGCATTTAAGTTGAGGATCATAGCATGCAGTTCCATGTTAGTTTATCATGGTCCTCATGGCAAACTTTATTTACTGTGTGAGGGAAGAATAGGAATAAGAAGGAAAAAGATCCCTAGCTGCCTCCACCAAATCAAACATTTATTCCTGAATTTTAGCCACTAGAGTAACTGAAAAACTGGAACTGTAAGTTTGTGAAGCAATATTAAGTATAGAAATATTTTTGAACTAAGCATTTTAAAAAGCTGTTGTCATTTATTAAAACTATATTTCTTTGAGAAAAAAAGTACTATTGATATTGTTATTATGAAGATGGCCATCACTCTCTTTTCTCTGTTGGTCAGTACATACCTTACCATATTGTCTCTTGGGCCACTAAAGAAGCCTTAATAAGGTAGAAAATGTCTGTAAGATGGCAGTCCTGGAATATGTGCCCAACCTGAGGGATCTGAGCATTTTCTCAAGTAGTCCAAGTGGATGTGCTCTTTTTATATGGTAGTGAACTTGGATGGACACTAAGCAGCCACAGATGGCAGGTTCTTTATAAAAGTGTATATATCATGGGGAAAAATTACTGATTTAGTTTGTCTAAAAATAAAATGGATTGCTTCATAGATTAGTGTCTTTTAGACTTCAAAGGAATCTCCCAGTTGCACTTTTTTGCATATGAGGAAATAAATCTAGACAGGCTAAGTGATCTCCAGTTTCTCTTGGAAAATATCAGAGGTAGAACTAAGGCCAAAGTCCCTGACTTGCTGTCTCATCCTCCCCACAACCCAACCTGCTCCTTCGCCCCAGTAGGGGCTCATCTGGAAAGGGTGTTACCTCATCATTCACTACAGAAGGCTCCTCAAATTCTGTAGTGAAGGAACAGCTTATCCCCCAAAATCCTCATGTTTACTTATGGTCTAATTATTTTTATTCAAAATGTACTTATTTCAGTATTTTTTGTTCTATACCTCATTCATGAGATAAATCCAGTGATCATGCACTTGGATGTCAAGCAATATTAAATTTCTTAAGGCTGGTTTTCAACTACTATACTAACCTCATGCTGACCAGTAGTAGTTGTGTTTTATTTTTTAAGTCAGTGAATGTCTACAGTGAATAATTATTAATTATTAACAATATAGATATAATTTTAGTACAAGTACAGTGTGTTCTACAGTGATTTTATTCTTTAAATTTCTATAGGTATATCTAATTGATTGTATTTTGGCATAGTTCTAAGTATTTCTCTTCAAAAATGTTTTTAATCCCCATGTGGTAGGCAGCATCTGAAATGGCCCCCAGTGATGCTCCGTAGCCGCTCTTAGAGTTCTAGTTATATTCAAAAGAGGGAGGATACACCAAAAAAGCCCCCATCAAATTGAACATTAGTGGGAGGCTAAGAAAGAAAAATAGTTGTAGACAAGAAGTTGTTCTTTATTCCCTTAGTCTCTTGCTATTTCAGTCGGTCAGTCTCTGCCTCCAAGTTAGGCAAATAGCCTTGTTTCCTCAAATAGCTTTTGTGAGAGACAATGAGAAATCGTCTCTCACTTTCCTGACTGAGAATACAAATACAAAGGAGGTTGGAAAGAATAAATGTCTTTTGAATACTAACTGACTGAATGCTTACAATTATTTCTGAAAATTATCCCCCCAAAGTTTCCTGAAAATTATTCCCATTCAATAAGTGAGAAAATGAAAGGCAAGAAAATCAGTAACTTAAGGTCCCAGTATCTTTGTAGATAATACAAAGGATCACTGCTTATCCTTTCAAACTCCTCCTTGGAGCACTGTCTAATTGGTCCACCCAGGATTGTTCTGTAAGGCAGGAGTTGTTGACAAACTAGGGCCTGTCAGCCAAACCTGGCTGGCAGCATGTTTTTGTAAATAAAGTTTTATTGGAACACAGCCTTGCTTTTTGTTTATGTATTGTTTGTGATTGCCCTTATACTGTAATGATAAAGTTAAGTAGATGCAACAGGAACCATTTGGCTCACAAAGTCTTGCATCTGGCATGTTACAGAAAAATTTGTTGACCTCTGTTTGAATTACTGTTTACTACAAATTAGGAACCAGACTTTAAGTTACTCAGAACTTTGTCTGACAGAGATGTAAACTGTTTGTTCCATTAAAATAAATAATAAACACCCTGGCTGGTGTGGCTCAGTGGATTGAGTGCTGGTCTGTGAACAAAAGGTCACCAGTTTGATTCCCAGTCAAAGAACATGTCTGGGTTGTGGGCCAGGTCCCTGGTTGGGGGGCACATGAGAGGCAACCACACATTGATGTTTCTTTCCCTCTCTTTCTCCTTCCTTCCCCTCTCTCTAGAAATAAATAAATACAATCTTTAAAAAGAATAAAATAAAATAAATAATAAATATCACAAAGGTTTCAATCATTTTTACCTGTGGGACATTAGCCAGCATCTAACCTAGCAATATTATTTCAGCATTCATTCTGTATGTATTCGTACTCTCTAAATTTTTTTGAACCAGTTTTACATAGTGCTCTGAATGTGGAAAATTAAACATCAACAAAAAGAGCTAGGCCATCTGATTTGTCTTTCAAATCAATTTCTGCTTGCTGAGGCTTGAAAGGAAACTTGCTTATTTTTTCACCATCATTGAATGCAGCTATTTGTTAAGATGTGTTTATTAGGCTTACATAAGAGCTCTTTCCCAAAGAACTCAAACTCAAGTGAGTGGGAAAAAACCTTTACGATCTCTGGTTCTACCAATTTAACATCATGTCTAATTTTCAATTTCTACAGATGGGGAGGCAGCAGAATTAAAACAAATTATAAACTCAGACAATATTTTTCCCCAATTACAGTTCTATCTTAAAATATAATTTTGACAAACTTAAGAACACTGACCTGATACAAATATCTAATGAGCATGAATCAAAATTTATTTATCTTACTAATGAGGGAACAAGCAAGGTACAGGATCTGCAATCCTTCCAGTCAGTCTCCAGGGTTCACCTGGATGAGAAAAAAGCCTTTTCCCAGAAGGCAGCTTGTGCAAGCTACTTATTGAACAGGTAAGGAGCTTGGGTAACAGCAGACCAGGCAGTCTCATAGCCAAAGCTCTTCTTTAATCTACCTTAGATTGGCATCAAGTGAGATATAATTGTCCTCCTCTGTAAAATCAGCATTTGTGAGAAATTGCATTATACAGACTTGTGAGAAATTAAACAATATATTTAAATTGCCTGCAGTTTAGTAGATGTTCAATAAATGTAACTACTACAGATTATTCATTCCTATTTAATTGGATCTCGTCAAGTATGTATCATCCTTCTATTCCGTCAGAGTGGGGGGAGCAAACATAAATTTAGTAGGAGGTCTAAAATATGCTTGAACAGAGGACTTGGATGTAGTCCATAGTTTCTCCTAATCTGCCAGGAGGGTCTCTTAGGCTATAATATTCATGTTCTATCAATTCTAAGATATTATTCATGCCTTAGCATATCAATGGCTAATATGATCATTTCTGTATCTGTGTTTCAGGAAGACTGAAGTCTTAAGATGGATCATGAAAATTCATTCTCCTCTTTCATCTTTGGGATGAATTTTTATGTTTTTTGTTGGCAAGTATTCACTTGTAAGAATTATTCCTTCCATGGTTGGTGTGGCTCAGTGGATTGAGTGCCAGCCTGTGAACCAAAGGGTCACCAGTTCAACTCCCAGTCAGGGCACATGCTTGGGTTTCGGGTCAGGTCGCCAGTGTAGGGTGCATGAGAGGCAACCACACATTGATGTTTCTCTCCCTCTCTTTCTTTCTCTCTTTCCCTCTGTCTAAACATAAATGAATAAAATCTTTTAAAAAATTGTTTCTAAGTGACCCACTAAATTAAAATGCTTCCAAATCACCCATAACCTTCAGCACATGCTCACTTATATTTTTCTGAAATAAAAACATCCCCTATAAATTTTTTTTTAAACTTAAAAAAAATTCTTCTCTTCTTCCTGGGCCATTTTCCTGTCTATTTTGTTGACTCTTCAGTTGCTGAAAGTACTCACTCACATCTACTTTCTGCTTGACAGACACCTGGCAGCCAGCATGATAGGCAGATAGAGGCATTTACCTATGCTTCCTGTTGTCCATTTCAACTTTTCTGTCAAATGTACTGTGCTAATATATACCCCACTCTATAATATGGCCTCTAAACCACTCAACAGGAGACAAGTGTCACAGAGATGCCTTCAAAGGGCATGCCCAGAAGGCCCTGTGAGAGGTGAAGATGCCTAGAATGCATATTCTCCTTGGGTGAGTGGTTTTTATCCTCCAAAAGCTCTTGATTTTTGTATGCCTAAAGTTTATGAAATCCATATTCCAGGAAGGATATTTTTGAATTCCTTCTTAAAATTACTATTCAATGAAACTGTCTCATTTTTTATTGAGGTATAATCAACAGATTATATTAGTTTTAGATGTACAACATAGTGATTAGATACTTGTTCATATTGCAGAGTGATCACCACAATAAGCCTAATTACCATTTACCACCATGCATAGTTACAATTTGTCTTCTTGTGATGAGAACTTTTAAGATCTAGTCTCTACGCAGCTTTCAAATATGCAGTACAGTATTATTAACTATAGTTTCCATGCTGATTACATCCCCATGAATTGTTTTATAACTGGAAATTTCAACTTTTGACCTCCTTCACCTATTTCACCTGATCCCACCCTTCACTTCTGCCAACCACCAATTTGTCTTCTGTACTTGTGAGCTCTTTTTTTTTTTTTTCTGTTCATTTGTTTTTTAGTTTCCACACATAGGTGGTATCATAAGGTAATTTCTCTTTGTCTGATTTATTTCACTTAGCATAATGCCCTCCAGGTCAATCCATGTTGTCACAAATGGCAATATTTCATTCTTTTTATGGCTGAATAATATGCTATTGTATGTGTGTGTAACATTTTTTTACCCACTTATTTGTTGGACACTCAGGTTGTGTCCATGTCGTGGCTAATATAAATAATGCTGCAGTGAACATGAATGCCTCTTCAAGATATTTACTTCATTTTCTTTGGATGTATATGCAGAACTGAGATTGCTGGATCATATAGTTGTTCTACTTTTAATTTTTTGAAGAACCCCATGCTGTTTTCCATATCGGTTGCACCAATTTACATTTCTAAATGTTCCTCAATGGTGGAAGGGAACTAAATTTTCTTGATTATAAGCCAGTTGTTTAATACATGTTATTTTATCCCCACACGACCCTGTGAGATGAGTTATTATTATATTACTTCGTAGGTAAAGAAACAGAAACTTAAGGAACTTATCATGGATCCTGGCTAGTAAGAGGCAAAGCTGGTGTTCAAATCTAGGTTGGAGTTCAAAGTTGATATTTTTACTACATCTCAGAACATTGCTTTGCAAATTTTAGTTTGCATAAAAATCACTTAGAGAACTTGTTAGAATACATATTCCTGAAGCCCAACACCAAAGTTTCTGATTTAGTGGGTCTGGAATGAATGTTTACTACCCAGTGTTTTGATGCTGTGGGTCTATGGACCACACTTTGAAAGGCACTGAGCTAAGCCATGTTGTTTTAGCAAATGCACTTTCAATTATCTGATAGCTGGCCTCCACATCTGAACTGAATCTTTCTTAAAGTTCCATAATTTGAGTTATATTTGATTATAAATTCAGTAGCGTAAATACTCATTAAGGGATATGGATGTTGTCCAGTTACTTGATGTAATGTTAATAACAGTGTTTTAGAGCTTGAAAGAACCTTAGGGGTTGTCTCATTCAACCTCTTCAAGTATGACTTGCTCATATTTATTGGAGAAATAAATTCTTTGGTTCAATAAAGTTGTCAGGAAAACAGTTGATGATTGTTCAACTCATGCATTTCTGGCCAACTGAATTCTTTCAAAACCAGAGCAGAATAATTTGGACCAATTTGTGATTAGAGCCCACCTTCCTATATAGTTTCAGAAAACAGATGTTTATAAATCCAGCCTTTTTATTTATATACCAAGCAGAGAGTGTCTGTGGCCTGGGATGGGAGTTCTTTCAGAATCTGGTCATGGAATCTGATTTGTATGTGTGGGAAGAGGTATGTGTATTCATACAAGCTACAGGGTGTTTTATTGTGTTTTTCCTAGACCTGGTCCAGAGATCCTGACTCAGCCAGAATTTCCCATCACTGATTGCTTTAAAGTAACCCTGATCTAGACTTAGTTCTTTTTTTTTTTACTTCTTGGAAAACAATTTACTTAATAGACCATTTGTGTCATATTCATTATTATTTTTGCTGTTGTATCTCTTGACTCTTTTTTTCACACTTTTTATTGTTGTTCAAGTATAGTTGTCCCTATTCTCCCCCCACTACTGCCCCCCACCCCAGTCATCCCCACTTCCCACCCTTGATCCTACCCCCCTTTGTTTTTGTCCATGTGTCCTTTATATATGTTCCTGAAGGCCCCTCCCCCTTTTCTCCCATTATCCCTTCCCACCTCCCCTCTGGTTACTGTCTGTTTATTCTTAATTTCCATGTCTCTGATTATAATTTGCTTGTTTTCTTGTTTTGTTGATTAGGTTCCACTTATTGATGAGACTTAGTTTTTACTTGCCCCCTAGTTCTTGCCTTTTTGTTTTTTAGCTAGACCTTCTAAATTATATCTAAGGAGGTCAAACTAATCTATTCATATTTCTTTGTCTCTAAATACAGTATAAGTAACTTTTTTTTCATGGATGAACTTATTTTAAAGGGTTTTTCTCTTGTCAGTTGCCCAAATTTCACTTCAACTTTCTAGTGTCAAAAGGTCTCTTCTGGGTGTTTGGGGAGTGGTGGGACTGACCTGAGCAGCAGAAGGGAATTGAGTCTAATTAAAGGGCTAGCAAGGCCCATTTTCAAGTGTCTACAATTAGGGGGATGCCTGGGAGGGGAGTACTTTTATAGGATGCCAGTAATTCTTGTGAAGGGGAAGGAGGTTTTAAGGTCTGCCTGGATGATTTGGACAAATAGAGAAAGTTTATAGCCAAATGAAAGCTTCACATTCAGAGTCAAATTATCATTGTAAGAAATTTACTAAGAAATGTATAAGAATGGTAGCCTTCAACAGACTAACAGGTAAGAGTTTTGGGATAAGAAGAGCAGTTGTTTTATTCTATAACTTCTACAAACTACTTGTATTTTGACTATATAAATGCATCACTTTTTTCCCCTGTCTAGTATGGCTTACTGGACTGAGCACTAGCCTGCAAACCAAAAGGTTGCTGGTTCAATTCCCAATCAGGGCACATGCCTGGATTGTAGGCCAGGCCCCCAGTAGGTGGCGTGTGAGTATCTCTCACACACTGATGTTTCTCTCCCTCTCTTTCTCCTTCCCTTCCCCTCTCTCTAAAAGTAAATAAATAAATAAAATCTTTAAAAAATAAATAAATACATGACTTTTTCCAATAAAATTATACCAAATTTTATTTTCACAGTCATATAACCACAATTGCAGTTGCGCTTGATAAGGGACAGAATACAGTTACCACCCAAAAGATATTGTTGGTCACAAATGAACGTTAAACTGCTCAGGAGTGATACTCATAGCCCTGCAAATCTACATAGCATCTTAAAAATTGCCTATGGGAACACATTAGATCAGGGATACCAGCTATTGTGATTAAATTCAGAACCTGTGTGAGGCTCCTGTGCTGGGCATTATAAGGTATAGAAATATTAATTTAAGTTTTAGAAAGTATGACATATTCTCATACAAAAGTATTTGTGGGGTAATCTAGAATATATTCTAGGTCAAAGAAGAGGGAGCTAAAATATAAGAGAGAGTTGCATAATGATTGTGGAACCAACATGAAGGAGGCAAAATTTAAACAAGTCCTTGAAGGCTGGATTGGGTGTCAGAGCACATGGGAGAAGGGCCTGAATTCCTACCCTCGATGTGTAAGAATAAAATGATGGCATAGATTCCCATTTGGCTACATTGGTCAACATTGATTAACAAAGTCAGAAAGATTTCTTGGACCTAAATTTGGAATTTGTGGGAGGGAGTTGAATGTCAGCGAGGAAATTTGAAAGGAAGTGTGTGTGCATAGTTTCGGTCAGGGTCAACATATTACTATGGTGGCATTTTTAGGTTGATTTTATCTTTTGTGTGCAGAAAGGCTTGGAGGAAAAGCAAGTGGAAGCTGAATTAATTTCCCTCTCTGTAGGAGTGATTGGGGCTCACTTACTCAGGGAACATCTGAAGAAGATGAGAGGCAAGAGCTAAGCCCCCAGGGCCTGACTTAGGCTGAAAATAAAGAGAAGGACAAAGAGATGGGTCTGAAGGCATTGAAAAAAATGTGGCAGGAATATGTAGAGGAGAAGGAGAAGTAATAATAATTATAGTAGTTGCAATGCATTGAGCTTATATATGCCATGAATTATAAATGGTTTATTTGATAACCTGACATTTTAGGATGTGCATATTATTATCTTCACTTTATAGCTCACAAACTGTTGCACAGAGAAGTAAAAAATAATGCATGAAGTCACAGAGCCATTAAGTTGAAGTCCTGGGATTCAAACTCAGCAGTCTGGCTCCAGAGCATGTATTCTCTCAGAAGCTGGGTGTGAGAATTTTAAAATGACACAGGTTATGATGGTCAAAAAAGACCAAGAACTTGGGCAGTATTAGGGATGCAGAAGGCAATCAAGGCATTCTGGGACTTTTATAGCAGTGCTGTTCACCATAGTAAGAAACCGGATACAAACTAAGGGTTTGTCAGTTGAAGACTGGTAAAATAAAGCATGATTCGTACATTCAAAGGAGTACTATGTAGTGCTAATAAAAATATAAGGCATGCCTGTAGTTTTGAACTAGATAGCAGTACTTGGCACACTGATGAGTGAAAGAGCATGTGACAGCTCCTCTCTCTTTGTATAGTGTCATTTGTGCAAATTACATAGACATTGTTTAAACACTGGAAAGATATCTGGGGAGATAATCTTTAAAATATTGAAAATATAGAGTGATGATTAAGGCAATTTGTATGGTTTTTACTTTTTAATTTTTTCTGTATTATATGAATTTTTTAAAATTACTACAAATCAGCTAAATAATAAAAATAAACAATAAAGCTAGTTTTGCTTTGAAACAGAAATAAGAATGATCATATGTGTTAAACGTTGCAGAGATGCCACAGAACATGAAGACTGCTGGGAAAATTAAATTTGGTTTCACTCCGGTGTCATTCATCCTTCCCCAGGGAGACAGGACCGATCAGTTAGCCACTGATTTTTTCTACTTTCCACTTCTTTATAAAAAAATAGCAATAAAATGTAAAACACAATTCTATTTATGACAAGGCCAGAATACAAATGATCTTGGCACTTAAAGGACACTCAGGATGGAACTCAGGGGTCAGAGAATATGATCTGTCCCCATTCAGGTAATTCAGCTTTCCAGAATTAAACTAGTGTCTCTGTTGCATGTGTATGTGCATGCTTCAATTTGCTTTGCACCTGGTCACAGTTCAGATAAAGACAGAATTCTCCATCACCTTCTTATCATCCTATATGTCTTTTTGCCTCAAAATTTATTTTAGCATCTCTGTTCACCAAAATAAATCAGTGTAAAAAGGGCATTCACACATTTCTGTGCTGAGCTAAATGCTATTTTATGCTTGGATTCCTATTTAAGTCAGAGCTGAGATGTATAAATAACTCATGGATAAATACCATCAGAGAAAATCTAAGAAATCCCATCAACCGTGATTTATACACTGTACAGTGTGGACATATACCTTCAAACCCATGTAGTACCACCCCTAAAAAAGTGTAGCAATTTAGCAATTAGAGATCATTAGCTAAAAGTCCTTAACATCTCAAGGAAGTGTCATCATTGCAATCTAGGACCAAAAACCTAATAGAACACCACAGACAAAAATCATTTATAGCCTAATGAATTCCATTTTGGTTTTATTTTTCTTGTTTTTGTGTTCTGAGATTAAAAGCTACCATTATCTGTTCAACTGAATCAAATTATTTCATAACTAACTTTTGTGGAAACATGTTCAAAGGAGGCTGAGATAATAACAAGCTTTCTAGATGTAGGGGACAGGGAGGTCATTCCACAGCAGGGGGAAGCATTTATCTCAGGAGGGAAACATTTGAGTATTTGAGTCTCATATTCTCTGAAGCCAAAAAGTGAAAGGATTTTCAGCAGATGTAAAGCCTACACTTGTTTTGAAGGACTTTGTAACAATGGGAAAAATGTTCCTTTATCAGGCTCATTGTCCTACTTGACAACCTTCTGCTATATTTAATACATGATATAACATTGCCATTGCTCATAAATAAACTGTGTTAAAGCTCCCTGGAGAATGGAACTGTCTTTTCTTTTTTATAACCTGATTTCCAGAATCTCGTCTATTAGGCTCGATGAGCTCTGGGGTCATATTAATTGACCCTGTGGGGAATGGCAGACAGGCTGATGAACTTGACTAATTCATCCAATAGTTTCTCTAACATCATTGACACCTGAAGTAAAATCCCTGTTTATATTCACATGTTGACCTTTGCCTTTATATTTTTGGTATCCTGCTTGCTTTTATAAAAATTGGCTATTCTTGAACACATTTAGAATACCATTGAAAAATAGCAAGATATACCTTATATCTGAGTTGTGTTAATCCTGATGATATGAAAGGCAAGGAAGACAAACCAAATTTTGAACATGCTATCATTTTTAAAGGACTTCCATTTTGTAAAGGAATTTGGCATTGGAATTGAAGTTGCAGAACCAGATGGCCATTTTTCACATATCTACATGATGTTACGTGGGTTATCTATGGCCTATGTTGCTGGATGTGGTATTTTGGGGGAGATGGCCTCATGCTCCAGGCTTCCGTGCTCTAACATGGTTAACTTGCCTTTCTTGGCTTCAGTAGGCACAGTTCTTTCTTGGGTGTGCTGATGGTGCTCAGAGATGACTCTCCTCAATCATGGCCTGTGCCACTGTGTCCTCCTTATTCTGCTCAACTGCAAACAGCACTGGGGATTTCCATGACTTTCTTGATACCCAAATTGAGTCAAGGAATACTTTCTCCATTCTTCTCTATTCATTCCATATTCTACTTTTTTTATTCCATATTCTACCCTGAATAGACAAACACACTCATACACAAATACTTATAGACACATGTTCCATCAACCTTTAATAGGTGATGATTGTTTCTATCCCGTTAGTGTTTGACATGTACTAAATTTAAGGCCAACAACATGTTAAGCCATTTCTAATAATTTCTTAGCTATTGTCTAGCAGCAACAATAAGAAGAACATCATTTATTATTTTCTGAGAGACACTTGGAGTCAAGCCTAGAGATACATGCTTTATATACACCATCCTATTTAATTCCTATACAGGCACTGAACATTAAATGTCACCAGCTCTATTTTAAATAAATGGTTCAGAGAGGACTTTGTCCCAGAGTATATAGCTCAAGACTAATAGAACCAGGACTATCTGCCCCCAAATCCTGGCTTACTTGCCCTTCTTAACATTACAACCTATCTCCACACTGTTTTTAACTTTGGAAACTGAATCTTCAAACAGATCAGTTGTAAAAAAGGAATGGAGAACCATACCCCTACTAAACTCTACCATACTCTCCATCATTCAATCCATTTAGCCTTCTAAGCCTTCCTTAGCCCTTACTTTCCCACCTTTCTTCCCCCTTTCCTTCCTCCCAAGCATCCTTTCCATCCTCCAGCAATCCTCCTTTCACCCATCACTCCTTTTTTTACTTCCTTTTCTCCCTTTATCCTTCCCTTCCTCCTCCATGTTTCCTCTACCCTCCAATGCTCCAACACTCCAGCACAACTACACAATTTACAGAGGACTTAAAATGTGCTGGGTAGCATGCTATACTTATTATGTAAGTAAATTTATTTAATTGTCATAATACCTGTTGCTATATTACATGTGTGGAAATTGATCCTCAAAGAGATTAGCCCAAAGCCATAAAATGTGTAAGTGGTGAAACCAGAATTTGGACCCCATCAGTTTGACTCTTCATCCCTCAATCCAAACAATATTAAATATAAAACAATGTTACTATGAATATTCATGAACTTATATTTCAGTTCATGTGGGCTCACAATTTTGTGTCCATATTGTTATTGATACCTATGGCATTACTTGGTCACAGGCTCTGTATATCTTCAACTAGGCTAATACAATTTAATTTCCAAAGTGACTGCACCAATTCATTC
>VMDR010023045.1:0-15839 GCA_007922815.1 Macrotus californicus | reverse complement strand
TCTTATTTTCCCAACTCACTTATCTGTCATCATCATCATTTTTGAGATAAGAAATGAAGATCACTTAATCAACATTATAAATGTAAAAGCTGATATAAAAACCCAAGTAGTTGGGCCCCAGAGCCCACACTTGAAATCACTAGTCTATATCTGCCTCCCCCAAAAGAAATATTTTGATACCTCTTTTTCCTGGCATTTATTTCCACATGTTTGATTTCTAAAATAAGACCTAGCAGCCATAAGGTATATGTATTTGAAGAAGTTTTCATAAAATTCTCTTCAAATCTGCTGTCCATTTATACATGTATAATTGGGTGTGTGTAATTGGATTTTTTGCAAAATACTGAGGCACATGTTCTCTATACATCATATTGATATCAAAAACTCCATTCTCATTTTTTTTCCATCCTCCTTTGACAAACACTTCCCCACCCTGTACTCAATCTATACACTTTCCTTGTTACCAGCCTGTGCAGGGACACATTGCTACATTTTATGAATGTTTCTTTGCTGCTCTTTCTGAGTCATTATTTATCATTATTATTTTTGGTTTCCTTGTTCTCCTTTGTATGAGATATCTTAGTTTCAGGAAAACTCATGTTCATTTCCTTATCTTATACCAAACCAAACATTCCCTCAGAACACTTACAAATTCTTATATTTAATTAGCATTGATGGAGCAAGGACTTGCTATATGTGACTCCTTTATCTGAGCATGTTTACAGTAAAACTGAAAATCATTTTGCGAAATGTGTTAGATAATGTACCAGGAAGACTTGCTAGCTTCTGTGACAAATTTGTTAATGAACCATGGTGCATTACATGCATTTAGAGAAATGCTAGGGAAGAAAAACCAGCCAGAGAAGCAAGGACCCTACAACATCTGGAACCACATCTCCTATGTGATGATTGAATGACTTGGCCATTTGTAAAAATAACAAATAGCAATTGAATGCCTACCATGTGACATAGTTTTATGATCTTTAAGTTTAATTTTTAAAAATCACCACAATCTTATTAAGTAGATACTATTATTATTACTGTTTTTACCCCCATTTCATAGATAAGAAAACTGAGGCACAGAGAAGTACAGTAACTTGCTCAGGGTCACCTAAGTGGTAGGTGATAAAACCACATATTCAATACAAAAATTCTTACTATAGAATTTGCATTTGTAACACCAAAATCGTGTGGGTAGTCTCAGGCAAGTTTTTTAAAAGTAAAACAATAGTATTTGTTCTACTTCAAAATAATATAATAAGTATATAATAAATATAATGTATACTTAATATACTAAATACAAGGTATTCCACTCTAAAAACTAGTAAAGCTTGTACTCATTGGTGTGCCACATGTCAGGCCATATATCAAGAAACCTAGCTAGATAGTGTTTATTCATTTATTTCTTAATCCAATAAAGAAATATTTACTGAATATTTTTTATGGTTTAGGCTGTTTTAGCTAGAGCTAGCAGATACATCAATGAACATGATGCTCTTAGGCCTCATGAAGATTACACTATAGATAGAAGAAACAAACAATAAATACAAATAAGCAAATAAATTAATGATATACTCTTTTTTACCACTATCACCATATTATGAATGTTTTTCTTATTGTAAAGATGTAATAGATTATTTTATTTTTTAATCTTTCAGTATATGCATCATCCTTTAAAGAAGACTACATTCCTGTGCTATGATATCTACCCTTGATGTCAGACATAATTCAACCTGTACCCCTTGTAGCTGTAGCACGAGTAAACTTGGGCTCCTCCAATCAGGTGCATTAGTGTGGGGCTTGAGTTGGAAGAGGGGAGAAGGGGGAAGTTGGTCCTGCTTATACTCCTATTTATGGATAAGGTTGGTGGCAAGATATATCTTTTAGGGCTGGTGAAGTCCAGCCACTGATACAAAAGTGGCATCAATGCTAATTGCATTTGAGTCCTGGCACCCAGTGACTACCACTTATGGTGGTGACAGAGGAAAACTACTGTAGCAGGAGCAGCAGTTTGCCTTAAACCCAATCTAGGATAGGGGGCAGGGGTTTAGGCATTCTTTATACACAGCTGTCCCTAAGCCCATTTTTTCTCTCTCATTGATGCTAGCAGCTATTGAACATCAAACTAGACAGTAGATTCCATGGCTTGGAACCGAGGTCTTTAAACTGCTCATTAACTGTTAACAGGAGTGTCTATAGGGAACAAGTCTTTTCTGAAGGGAGAAGCTGATATTGCTTCTCTTGCCTGGTTAAAACAGAAAAAAAAATGATTATAATGGGAAGGTGGGATTCTGATAGTTCATTTAATGCAATGCTGGAAGAATTTATTATTTGCATTTATTGCAGACAAGGCCTTGGAAGACAGTGTGGATGCTGTCTTAGGACAGTGGGAAAGGCATGCAGAGTGCTGTACTGTGGTGGACTGCTCCTTCTAACTCTGCTGAAGAAAGAGAAGGTTAGGCTTAATATTTTTAAGTTCTCTGAATACCACACAGCAAGAGAACCAGAGAAATTTCTATGGTCGTCTTAAGAGAATATTTTGGCTCTACAGACCTACAGAGCTAACATAGCTGAAAATCACATGAACTTGTCGACTGTGTTATAAAACAAAATTCAGCTGAGAAAATTTTAAAGATCTTATTGGCATTCAATGATTCATAAATCAAACAGAATTTAATCAAGCAGATAGAAAGGAGCTCCAAGGAGATATACAAAATGAAAACTTCTATAGGTAGAAGGGAGCGGAAACAAGGGAGTTACACTGGGCAAAAAAAGTGCAGACTGGTTATTGCATGTCACTTTCCTTTAGGAATAGCAGGGATCTATCAGGCAGATTACCTCATAGTAATAATCAAATGATTCCTAATCGACTGGCTCAAAATTTCATTTCTGGGAGAGGTGAAAGTAAGGTGTAATTAAGCTAAGTCTAGTTTGGTAATGCGGGGCTTAGCATAAGTGATTTGATTTTCAGCCTACTGTTTTTAACAACTATATGAATTTCTTTTTAAAAAGATATGATATTTTTCATACCTTCCAGGATCTCCTGAGAAACCAGCAATTTCTTCTGTGCCCTAACCCCCACTGGATTTATAGCCAGAAGTTATGAAGCTTTCTTTTTCCCAGAGCTGGAGCCCTTTGCTGCGTGGTCTTGCCTGCAGTTGAGCTTTCTCACTCACAAGGTGTCTCTCTGATTTTTATCCACCACATGTGAATGCCAGCCTATTCTGCCAGCCACAGCTGCCTCTCTGACTCTCTGCCCTTCTGCCTCTCCGCCCCTGGCTCACCACCAACACACAAGTCCTCTCTTCTCTGACTCATCATCTCCACCATTCCTACCCATCTGGATAAATACAGCTTCTTTAAATCCTTGGTTATCAGACTTTCTTACAGTTCTGGATGTTTTTCTGGGTGATTTTCTGGCAGTTCTGGGTGTTTTTCTTTTTTTTATTACTTTATTGTTGTTCATTTATAGTTCTCTGCATTTTCCCCCCACCACTACCCCACTCCCACCCCAGCCAATCCCACCTCTCTCCCTTGCTCCCACCCTCCCCCTTGGTTATGTCCATGTGTCCTTTATAGTGGTTCCTGGAAATCCTTCCCCACACTATCCTTCCCCCTCCCCTCTGGCCATTGTTTGATTGTTCTCAATTTCAATGTCCCTGGTTGTATTTTGTTTGCTTTTTTCTTTTGTTGATTATGTTCCAGTTAAAGGTGAGATCATGTGGTATTTCTCCCTCACCGCCTGGCTTATTTCACTTAGCATAATGCTCTCCAATTCCATCCATGTTGTTGCAAAGGGTAGGATCTCCTTCTTTCTCTCTGCTGCATAGAATTCCATTGTGTAAATGTAGCATAGTTTTTGGATCCACTCATTGACTGATGGGCACTTAGGTTGCTTCCAGCACTTGGCTATTGTAAATTGTGCTGCTATGAACACTGGGGTGCATAGGTTCTTTGGGATTGGTGTTTCAGGGCTCTTAGGGTATAATCCCAGCAGTGGAATTGCTGGGTCAAAAGGCAATTCCATTTTTAGTTTTCTGAGGAAATTCCATACTGTTTTCCACAGTGGCTGCACCAGTCTACAATCCCACCAACAGTGCACTAGGGTTCCCTTTCTCCACATCTTCTCCAACACTTGTCTGTTGATTTCTTTATGATGGCCATTCTGATTGGTGTCAAGTGGTATCTCATGGTGGTTTTAATTTGCATCTCCCTGATGGCTAGTGATGCTGAGCATCTTTTCATATGTCTCTATGCCCCCTGTATATCCTCCTTGGAGAAGTGTCTGTTCAAGTCTTTTGCCCATTTTTTAATTGGATAATTTGTCTTCCTGGGATGGAGTCGTATGAGTTCTTTATATATTTTGGAGATCAAACCCTTGTCTGAGGCATCATTGGCAAATATGTTTTCTCATATAGTTGGTTCTATGTTTATTTTAATGCTGTTTTCTTTAGCCATGCAGAAGCTTTTTAGTTTGAAGACGCGCCATTTGTTTCTCCTTTCCTTTATGTCCTTTGCTTTAGGGGACACATCATTAAAGATGTTGCTGCGTGGAATATCTGATATTTTCCTGCCAATGTTTTCCTCTAGGACTCTTATGGTGTCATAACATATATTTAAGTCTTTTATCCACCTTGAATTTGAATTTATTTTTGTGTATGGTGTAAGTTGGCGGTCGAGTTTCATTTTTTTTGCAAGTAGCTTTCCAGATCTCTTAACGCCATTTGTTGAAGAGACTATTTTTATTCCATTTTATGCTTCTTCCTCCTTTGCCAAATATTAATTGACCATAGAGACTTGGGTTTATTTCTGGGCTCTCTGTTCTGTTCCATTGGTCTATGTATCTGTTCTTATGCCAGTACCAGGCTGTTTTGATTATAGTGGCCTTGTAATACTGTTTGTTATCGGGTATTGTGATCCCTCCTGCTTTGTTCTTCTTTCTCAAAATTGCTGCAGCTCTTTGGGGTCTTTTATGGTTCCATAAAAGTTTCTGAAATGTTTGTTCTATATCTGTGAGATGAATCCTTGGTACTTTAATAGGGATTGCATTGAATCTATACATCGCTTTGGGTAGTATGGCCATTTTGATGATGCTAATTCTTCCTATCCATGAGCATGGTACATGCTTCCCTTTGTTCGTGTATTCCTTGATTTTTTTCTTCAACGTTGTATAGTTTTCTGAGTATAGGTCTTTTACTTCTTTGGTTAGGTTTATTCCTAGGTACTTTATTTTTCTTCTTGTTATATCAAATGGGATTTTTTTCCTGATTTCTGTTTCTGATGTTTCATTGTTTGTGTACAAAAATGCTTTTGATTTCTGAATATTGAATTTGTATCCCGCTGTTTTGCGAAATTTATTTACTAGGTGGAGTAGTGTTTTGGTAGAGTCTATAGGATTTTCTATGTACACTATCATGTCACCTGCAAACAAAGACAGTTTTACTTCCTCTTTCCAATACGGATGCTTTTTATTTCTTTCTGTTGTCTGATTGCTGTGGCTAGGACTTCCAATACTATGTTGAATAGGAGTGCTGAAAGTGGGCATCCTTGTCTTGTTCCTGATTTTAGCGGGAAAACTCTAGGTTTTTGAGTATAGTGTTGGCTGTAGGTGTCTCATATATGGCCTTTATTATGTTGAAGAATGCTCCCTCTATTCCCATTTTGCTAAGTGTTTTTTATCATAAATGGATCTATACCTTATCGAAGGCTTTTTCTGCATCTATTCATATGATCATGTGATTTTTGTCTTTTGTTTTCTTTATGTAGTGTATTACATTTATTGATTTGCGAATATTGTACCATCCTTGCATGCCTGGAATGAATCCCACTTGATCATGGTGTATGATCTTTTTAATGTATTGCTGGATGCGGTTTGCCAATACTTTGCTGAGGATTTTAGCATCTAAGTTCATAAGCAATGTTGGCCTAAAATTTTCTTTCTTGGTTATGTCTTTATCTGGTTTTGGGATTAGGATGATGCTGGCTTCATAAAAAGAGTTTGAGTGTCTTCCATCATCTTGAATTTTTTGGAATAATCTGTGAAGGATGGGGGCTAGCTCTCCCTTAAATGCTTTGTAAAATTCACCTGTGAAACCATCTGGTCCAGGGCTTTTATGTATTGGAAGCTCTTTGATTACTGCTTCAATCTCCTCAGCTGTTATTGGTCTGTTCATGCTTTCTGCTTCTTCATTCAATTTTGGAAGATTATATTTTTCTAGAAATTTGTCCATTTCACCAAGGTTTTCAAATTTCTTGGCATATAGTTCTTCATAGTAATTTCTGACAGTCCTTTGTATTTCTGTGGTATCAGTTGTAATCTCTCCTCTTTCATGTCTGATTGTGTTTATTTATGTCCTCTCTCTTTTTTCTTGATGAGCCTGCTTACAGGCTTGTTGATCTGATTTATCTTTTCAAAGAACCAGCTCCTGGGTTTATTGATCCATAGAATTGTGCTTTTAGTCTCTATGTCATTTAATTCTGCTATGATCTTTATTATTTCCTTTCTTCTACTTGCTCTGTGCTGTCTTTGTTGCTCCTCGAATTCTTGTACGCGTTGCCTTAGGTTGTTTATTTGAGATGTTTCTATCTTTTTTAGGTAGGCCTGTATTGTTATGAACTTCCCTCTCAGGACTGCTTTTGCTGGGTCCCATAAGATTTGGATTGTTGTGTGTTCATTTTCATTTGTTTCCAGAAACTTTTCTATTTCTTCCCTAAATCATTGTTCACCCATTCATCGTTTAATAACATGCTATTCAATCTCCATGAGTTTGAGTATTTGGGTTTTTTTTCCTTGAGGTTGGTTTCTAGTTTCAGTCCTTGTGGTCAGAGAAAATACTTGATATGATTTCAATTTTCTTGATTTTGTTGAGGCTTGTTTTGAGACCTATCATGTGGGCTATCTTTGAAAATGTTCCATGTGTATTTGAAGACAATGTGTATTTTGCTTCTTTGCGATGAAAGTTTCTATATATATCAGTTAAGTCCATTTCATCTAGGGCTTTGTTCAATTCCACAATATCTTTTTTGATATTTTGTTTGGAATGTCTGTCCATTTTTGACAATGGGGTGTTAAAATCCCCTACAATAATTGTGTTGCTGTTAATATCTTTCTTGAAGTCCTCCAAGTTTTTCTTTATACATTTGGGTGATCTTATGTTGGGTGAATATATGTTTACAATGTTTATTTCTTCTTGGTGGATTGTTCCCTTGAGTATTATGAAGTGACCTTCTGAGTCTCTTTTTATGGCTCTTCTTTGGAAATCTATTTTGTCCAAAATCAGTATTGCTTCGCTGGCTCTTTTTTCCTCTCCATTTGCTTGGAATATTTCTTTCCAGCCCTTCACTTTCAATCTGTGTAGGTCTTATGTTCTGAGGTGGGTCTCTTGTAGACAGCATATGTGTTGGTCATGTTTTCTTATCCATTCAACTATTCTGTGTCTTTTGATTGGGGCCTTTAATCCATTTATGTTTAAGTTTATTATTGATAGGTACTTATTCATTGCCATATTTATGTAGCGGTGTTCCTCTCTCTTTCACTGTTTTTCTTGCTGTTCTTAAAACAGACCCTTTAACATCTCTTGCAGAGCTGGTTTGGAGGTGGTATATTCTTTGAGGCTTCTTTTGTCTGAGAAGCTCTTTATTTGGCCTTCCATTTTAATTGAGAGCCTTGCTGGATAGAGAAGTCTGGGTTACAAGCCTCTGGTTCTCTTTACTTGGAATATTTCTTGCTATTCTCTTCTGCCTTGGAACATTTCCATCGAGAAGCTACTAGTCTTAATGGGCTCCCTTGTATGTTACTTCCTTTTTCTCCCTTACTGCCTTTAAGATTCTCTCTTTGTCTTGGAATTTTGCCATTTTAATTATGATATGTCTTGCAGTGGGCCTCCTTGGGTTCCTCTTCATTTGGACTCTGTGTGTTTCCTGGATTTGTGTGACTTTTTCTCTCATCAAATTAGGGAAGTTTTCCATCATTACTTTTTCAAACAGGTTTTTTATCCCTTGCTCTTCTTCTCCTTCTGGTATCCCTATTACATGGATATTATTACATTTCATGTCCTGCATTTCCCTTAATCCCTCTTCATTCTTTCTGAGCCTGTTTTCTTTTTCTTGCTCTTCTGGGTATTTCTTTCTACCTTGTCTACCAGCTCACCAATCCAATCCTCTGCTTCATCGAGCCTGCTTTCAATTCCTTCTACTGTGTTCTTCAGTTCAGAAATTGTATTCTTCATTTCCTCTTGGCCTTTGTTGATATTTTCTATTTCTTTTTTCATGTTGATATAGTTGGCAGTGAGTTCATTGTAGTTCATTGTGAGTTCCCTGTAGTTTTTGGTAATTCTCTGTGAGCTCGTTGAGCTTCCTCATAACCATTGCTTTGAACTCAATATCTGATAGTTGACTTGCCTCTGTTTCATTTATCATTGTTTCTGAGGTTTCCTCCTTTCCTTTCATTTGGGGATTTTTTTCTTTGTCTGCTCATGGTTTGTGAGACTTTTCTTGTTAGCCTCTGCTTTTTAAATTGATCTGTTCTGACTCCTTGAGTTTATGATGTGAACTTCTGTGGTAGAGACCCTGTGAGACTCAGTGGTGCAGTCTCCTTGATCTCCTTAGCTTGCTGGTCTTGGGCTGTCATATGTTGGCTCTCTGTATGTCTTTGTGTTTTGATTGTCTTTGGGTGTTTCTTTGGTGAGTCCCTCCCTCCAGCTGGTTAACTGAGGGTCACTCTGTCCCCCTTGTTTTATATTCTATTGTGCAGGTGTGGGCAGGTTGTGTTGGAGCTGGTTCTTCTGTATATACAAGGTTTTGAGGATTCTTTCTTTTTCTGGTCCAGTTGTTTGTTCTGAGTAATTTCTCCACCAATTGGTTATGTTTCTAGATAGGTCCTGTGTTGAGTCAGTGTGGCTTCCACTCCCTCTTTCACCTTCTTCTTTTCTTATCTGTTGTTGGTTCCTTTGTTGGTGAGTTTCTTCTTCCAGCAGGTGTACTGGTGTCCACAGCTCCCACCTACTCTTTTTTTTGTGATCAGTTGGAGGGGAAGGCAATATGGTTTAAGATAATGGGAATGTATTATATGGTATTAAAAGTACCAACCTGTAGAGAAGAGATAGGACATCCTTTGGGTATATATACTGTTAGCCATGATATTTCTCCTAGTTAGCCAGTTTTTAGAAAGTGTGGAAAGGAAATAAGACTCTTATTGGGATGGGAAGGATTATGAGTTGGATCTAGAAAGCAGTGAGCTTTTGGAAGGTCAGATCATGAGGTAAAGTGAGAGAAAAGGATAGAAAATGTGTGTAGAGTGTGAGAGAGCAGAGTTAACCAGAACAGTAATTCAGTTCAGGAAAGGGTGAAGTGAGCCAAGATCTGGGAAGGGTGCTGTGTAGTATTTACAATCATATGGAATGGCAATTATTTACAATAGTTATGGAGCAACAATCATATGACAGAATCTATGTGATGTGGATAACAAGAATAGGAAGTATAGGACCTAGAACAGGGTGCTAATGGAACCCAAAAGAAGTGAAAATATGACAAAATTGAAAATACAGTATGAAAGAGAGAACAGGGGAAACCAGTCTTACAATGTAGTTTAACCTGCCAAGCAAAGAAGGCTAAACAGAAAGAAGAGAAATACAAAAATACTAATAAAATAATAAATGTAAGAGTAATGAAAAAATAATAATACAAATAACTTGCAAGTTTTCTGGAGTAGCAAATTTAAATTTGTCTCACTGTCTCAGCTGTTGGGATGCCTCCAGTTTGGGTCCAGCTCTGGTCTTTTCACAAGTCCAGGTTTTATTGTCTCATTTGTGGGAATATTTAAAGAAAAAGAAGGAAGATGGAATTAAACAGGAAAAAAAAAGGAAGAAAGAGTAATAAAAGACAGACATAAAGAAAGAATGAAAGAGTTTTATTGAAAAAAAAAAAAAAGGAGGCCTCCTGCTGGCTTCAAACCGTCCAAGCCAGTTCTAGTGTCTGTGACGCTGTGGATGCAAGTGCACACCTCCGCTGATGCTTCCCGTGAAGAGCAGGACTTGTGTGGGAGATGTCTCTGGGTGGCGGGGTCAAGCGCGCTCCCTCCCGGGCCTCCGGTGTGCACTACCGGCTACTGGGAAGGGTCAGGCGACCTCTGATCTCCCAGGTTTGGGTGTGCCACTTGTGCCCAGCCTCTGTTACTGGGATGGGAGAGGCAGGGAGCACCCCGAGGCTGGGTGTGTGTAGGTGTGCAATAGGCCCTGGCACTGCTGCAGTAGAGTTCCCCAAACAGCCACTGAGTGCCTCTTAGTTCTCTTTTTCTTTCTGAAAAACTCATTTTTGCTCAAGCCTGCCACTCCAAATAAGCACCTGGCCTCCCACTCAGCCTGGCTCTGCAATCAGATGGGGGACTGACTTAATCTGGGCCCCTCAAGGCCCGACTCTCCCCAGCCGGCCTCCACAGTCTCTCAGTAGGTGCACACAGTCCCTGAGTTTTCGCCACTTGGTCCTTATTCACCCCCTGTAACTTCAAGGACCTAGGTCTTTCCCCGTGCTGCTCAAACCTTGTTTGGCAGGGGAGGGAGCCTTTGACTGGCTCTCTCCCTAGAATCCTTCTGCCAACCTGGCGGGCATCGGGCCTGGGGCTGTAGTCTCCCTGGTCCTGTGCTGGACCCAGGGAACTTATTGTCCTGCAGCATGCTCTTTATCGTGTTTTCTTCAATGTGCTTTACAAGTCTTGGTCTCCAATCTTCTTATATGCTGGGATACCGTTGGCTGTTCCCTCTGTTCCTCAGAAGATCAGCTAGGTGTCTCATCTGTGTGCAGAGGGAAGTAGATTCTGCTTCCCCCTATCTCGCTGCCATCCTGTTTTTCATTTTTAAGTTAGTTGTGTTCCTTCTTACAGTTGTGCAATGAAGCAAGTTATGTCTACCTATGCCTCCATCTTGACTGGAAGCCTGAATGCATTATTTTTTATTCTTACCCAAAAGGAGAAGCAAAAAAGGTTTGCATTCTCATGGAAAGAACAGCACTATACGTATATGGCCTTTCCCCAGGGCTGGGTTAATTCTCCATCCTTCTGTCATAATCTGAAGATATCTGGGCCTTATGAACTTCATATATAACATCATAATAAAATCATGCTAACTGGTGTGGTGAGCAAAAAGTGGCAAATATTTTGGAGGCCTTGATAAGTTGGACAGAGAGCAGAAGTTGGGAGATAAACAATAAAAAGATTCAGGAACCTGCTACATTAATGAAGTTTTTATGCCTCCAAATCTGGGACATCCTGAGTTGATCCATTCAAACATAAGGGACAAAGTATGTTTTATACTTCTCATTTCTAAGAAGCAAGCACAAGGTCTGGTAGACAGGCCTCTTCAGGTTTTAGAGCTAGCATATTCAAGTGAGGAATATTTCTCTGATCCAATTGTCAAGCAACACAGAAGGGTGTCAAATTTGAGCAGGACATCAAATGACCATGCAGCCAACATGTCTACAGTGAGCTGAGTTCTGTCAGACGTCCACTGAACCTGAAGTTTAGGTATGCCAAGCAAACAATCAAAAATATTAAATTGGTGTATCTGGAATCATTCATGATAAGGCCTAAGGGCACAAGTAAACTGCACAAGCACATGGCATGCACCCTGCACCTCTAGGTTCTTTCAGTCTAGGGATGGAAATGAGTTCCCAACTTTGTTAGCCCAAGGGTATGTCACCAGCCTTTGTTGATATTTCTAACTTCATCCTCACCTTTCTAAATAGATCCTTCATTAAACAATCCTTACCAATATTTCAGGGTTTCATGGTTTCTTGACAGAACCATGATAAATACAAAGAAAAATAACCTGTCTTAGATTAGTGACCTCTAGAAACCACACTGACTTGAATAACCCTTAAATTTTCATCAAATGGATCACCCATTCTCTTACACATGCATGTCTTCACAAGACATCAATGGTCCTTGCTATTTCTTGGTTAGCCTTATCAGCAGGTCATCAATGCAATGGACCACCATGTCCTGTGGGGATAATAAAATAGCCAGTCTTTGTAGTGTAATTTATGGGATAAAACTGAAGTTGTCATGGTTTAAAACAAAATGGTGAAAGTATAACACTATCTTTTCCAAGTAAAATAAAACTGCTGTTGCTATCCCCTGCATATTGGAATAGAGGGGAAATGTGTTCTAATTACATGGCTGCATACTAAATACAAGGGGTTATTTTAAATTGTTTCAGTAAATTTACTAAATCTGGAACAGTAGCCAAAATTTAAGAAACAATATAATGGCTCCTTATAATGTACTGTTACTTTTCCGGTCTATTTTTTAGGTCAGGTTACTTGGAAATAATCTCTAAGACAGATATTTACGTACAGAAAAATTATTAGAGAGTGGTATCAAAGTAAACAATCTTGGGCACAGAGAATTGAATTGCAATGTAGTTGCACAAAAAGCCTCAGTCAATTTCACAGGGTATTCAGAAGCAGAGCTATTCACATGTGTTCTGAAGCAAGCAGGAGGGGTGGGACTTTTTGTCTCCACATGGATGAGTCACTGGACCCAGTCAGTCTCAAAGGAGGGGGATAAAACTTTGCCAAGGCAGCTCTCTTCACCTAAGAGCAATTTCTGGGGGGAAAATCAGCCCTCAAGGGGCAACGCCTGAAGAATGAATACCAAAATTCTGAAGGAAAATCTGGGTGGCTTACTACAGGATCTAATATAGTTCACCTTTGCATCACTTGAATCCACTTAACTGATATAATAAGGTGACCTTCTCTGGGAACATTTATTCCAGGATTCTCAGGGAATCTTTGAAAGAAAGTTTAGTGGAATAAATTGTGCTCCCCCCACCCCAACTATTGCATTTGGTCTTGCATCAGTCCCACATCAATGTTTTCCTATAATAATTTGTAAAGATTTAGTTTTATTTATCTTTCTTGATTAAACACTTTTGGAATTCATTTCTGTTGTGGTCTCTAGATTGCTGTTGAAACAAATTAGCAAAGTCCCGACACTCTTTCAGTATAGGATATTTTCCCTTGAATTAGTGCTTTTACTTTTCTTTCTGAGATGTACTAGTATCCAAGTGTAACTATGATCCTAGAGGTATTGGGGGGAGGAGATGATGTAGGTCTGGACCGGAATTATTATCCCCTGGAGAAGCAAATTTCACAGGTAATGTCATTGAAATATTTTCATACAGGGGAAATTTGTTTCATCCTAATAAGAAGACAGGGTCTGCTTCTCCTACTGAAGGATGCTGAGGATGCTTTGTAGCTTCCAAGTTTATCACAGTCATTTTTCTTCTCAGGTATTGCCATCTCAGATCTCAGGTTTCTACACATGCCCTGTGCTTAGCATAAGTGACCTGACATAGAGTTGAGCATTAAATCAGAGATGCAACTCTACAACTATTACAATCAGGACAAATGCTTGATCACAATATCTGCCCAGGATGTTGGAGGCCACATATGCTGCATTTGGAAGTGCTTCTCTCATAGATTTATCTGGTGATTCACAGATTGCCAAATTTGATAGAGGTACAATGAAAAAGAATAATTAAGGTTATAATGAAACACAATTAAGGCTATAAAACAAGCAGCTCTTCTGACAATTATGTTGTCAGAGATAAAATATGCTGCTTAAAATGTTCTTGAAAGATCAGAAGCCCTTTAAAGTTTTTGGCAAGTCCCAGTACCAAAATTACAGAAGAAACCCCTAAGAGTGTAAATAGCATTATGCAAGTAACTGCCTTTCTTTTGAGAGTGCCTGATTTGGGAACACCAGGGGCCTATGTTCTCTGTGTTTTGCCCAACATAAACTGAGTTTGATCTGAACCACCAATCTAAACAGCACCCAACCTTCAAACAGAAGTGGCTTATATAGTGTGTTAGTGTTTAATTGCTGAATAACAAATTACCACAAATATAGTAGTTTAAAACAAAAATTTATTATGTCATAGTTTCTGAGGTCAGAAGTATGATGATTAATTTTATGTATGATCTTGACTGGACAATGGGATGCCCAGGTATATGCTAAAATCATATTTCTGAGTGTATCTGTGAGGGTGTTTTTGAAAGACATTAGCATTTAAATTGGTGGATTGAGTAAGATGGATTTCCCTCCTCCAGATGGGTGGGTATCATCCAATCTATTGATGTTTTGGTAAGAATGAAAAGGGTGAATTCTCTCTCTCTCTGTCTGACAGCTTGATATGAGATATCAATCTTTTCTGCTTTTAGACCAGGGCTTATACCATCACTACTCCTGAGTCTCAGGCCTTTATACTCAGACTAGAACTACACCACTGCCTTTCCTGGGTCTCCAGTTTGCAACAGAAAATTGTGGGGCTTCTTAGACTCCATAATCATGTCCTAATTCCTTATAATAAATCTCATAATTCATATATATATGAATATGAATTAATATATATGTATATGAATACCATGGGAGTTCCCTGTGGCCAGCTGATCCTGCTTTATAGGTAGCTCTGCCCCATATGCTGGCATGTGTAGGGAATGGACTGCTTTAGTACTACAACTGCAAATGAAGAGGGCCCTGTTTTTACAGTAGAGGATGGAAATTGTCCCAGTGGCCAGAACTTCAATCTGCATGTCTTGTCCCTTGGTCTGCAAACATGGACAATTTTCTATATTTTGGTCAGATGGTTAGGGTCTTAGAAGACACAGGGACTTTGAAGACTAGAGGACTGGTGACAAAGGACAAGGAAGTATAAATAAAAGGAATATGTATAAAATGTTCAGGCTGAAAGAATGTTCAAATTTCATGTTAATGATCAGCAAAAATCTACTACAGAAGTTTTCAGTAACTGGATAAAGAAGAATTCAGGATATCAGCAATCCTTATTTCCTTTATTCTTACTTTGTGATTTTTATGAGAAAATGTTCATGAAAACAGAAAGTGTGTATAAGCTTAATAACAGAAAATTTTCTTCACAAAAATTGACTTATCTTAGGCCTGGGGGCTTAAGTTGTTCAGAATGGGTTGTAACTATCCCATAGTACTCAATCCCAGGATATCACGCAGTTTATAAATTGAACCTCTTTTATTGTGACGGGTGCAATGATTTGCTCTCACTGGATGGAATTTTATTGTATATTTCTTCATGGGTTTGAGTTTTTGTCTAGTGTCCTTTCATTTCAGACTGAAGGATTCCCTTTAGTATTATTTGCCGGGCAGATCTAGTAATGGTGAATTCTACCAGTTTTGTTTATCTGAGGACATCTTCTTTTCATTTTTAAAAGTTTTGATGGATATAAGATTCTTGGTTGAGAGTTTATTCCTTTCAAACACACTTTGTACATTTGTTGACTCATGCCTTCAATGCTCAAGTAGTTTACAAGTCTGTCCTAGCCTTTATTTCCAGCTTGTGAAAGCATTTTAAGATGGCCAAAGGCAACTGGGGCCCTTTAAGGTCTATTGTGCACATGTAAGAGGGCTTCTAAATCCCCAAAAACGTTATAGCTTTTTAAAACTCCTTTTAATATCTTATTTTCCAGATCTTTCTTTTAAGTTTTTGGCTAATGCTTGTCTGTGATAACTGGTATTTCATAGCCTTGGGCAGGTATGATATTAATCAATTGCTGCTGATTGTTTTTGACAAACAAGCTGTGGATAGAGATTTACTCACTGAGCAAGGCCTTCTTTCCTCTCCCCCCCTTTAGTTCATGTCCATGGGTCGTACATATAAGTTCTTTGGCTTCTACATTTCCTACACTATTCTTTACCGCCCCCTGTCTATCTTCTACCTACCATTTAGCTTCTTATTTCCTGTACCTTTTCCCCCTCTCCCCCCACCTGCTCCCCTGATGATAACCCTCCATGTGATCTCCATTTCTGTGATTCT
>VMDR010023044.1:0-15840 GCA_007922815.1 Macrotus californicus | reverse complement strand
TAAATTATTTGTTCTTCTCTGGTACAAGAGGAAACTTTACCAATGAGGAAAACCTTGTATTGACCAGGTGGGTAAGGATTCGTCTAAGAAAAAAACTTTGGGGGGACGATAAAAGGGTATTTGTCATATGGGTATATTCATTTAACAAAACTCATCTTGTACATTTTACATATATGTATTGTACTTTGTATAAATTTTAATATGATTAAAGTACACAAAAACTATACATGACTATACAAATGATGCATATGATACATTATCTCTTTTGATCTTTAACTTAAATTAGTATGAAGTTATTGTGTCAATATTTATCATAAGCTAATCAAACTTGAATACCTCAGTCATTACTGGTAGTGTTGTTAAAGAGTTAATAACAGATGTTTATGGATTTCATCAAGAAAATGTAATAAGAAAGTGCATTTTACTAATTTCCTTAATTTAGAAAGCATTCTTTCAAATAAAGAAAAAATAAAAAAAGAGAAATATGAGCAAAACATGCATTTTACAGAGAAAAACAAATAATTTAAAATATGGAAAGTTTTTCAGCTTTTGTGAAAATCAATGGTATACCGAATAAAACAACATTGTATTTCACCTATAAAATTAACAAAGATCAGTTTGACTGAATACCACGTAGATAGGGAGTCCCCCTCATTCGCTTTTAATAGGAGTATAGTTGGTAGAAATTTCTTTGGAGGGTAATGTGACAATATTAAAATTAAATATGCAGATACTCTCTGACCTAGAAATTCTACTTCTAAAAATTTATCCAACAGGTGTATGGACATTTCCAAAGATATGTACACAGGGATCTCCACTGCAGCAAAACTACAGCAAAGATCTCAGAGAACGCTAACTGTCGGCCAATAGGGGACTGCTTAAATAAATCACATGCACCTATATAGAAGAATAATATTCGGCCATTAAAAAGAATGAAGCAGATGGGTATGATATGCTCATATGACGATATTACTAAGATATTTTATTTAGTAATATATATTTTATATATTACAGAATATGTACATCCATACAGTAGAATAGTAAGTAGAACATGCACTCTGTGCAAATATACATGCATGAATGATTGAAAATTTTTAAAAGAGACACAGAGAAACTGTTGATGGGATTGCCTTCCTGCGTCAGGGCTTAGAGGGAGGTCTGATCATTACATACCTTTTACAGTAAAATTCGACTTTTCACCGTATGCTGCAATATTTTAATAACAATGACATTAATGAGTACCTTCACTAGTAAAATTTTTTTTTCTTTAAAATGACAAAAAAGGGGAGACATCCAAATGGTGAGTCTCAAAAGAGGGGTCCAGTTGGGAGGAAATTGGTGGGAGCTTTAGTGTTCTATTTTTTAGTTTTTTAGCAACAACTGCTCCAAAATATTTCTTCTGGTCAATAGCCCCAGAGTGCTAAAATCCCAACACAGATTTTTTTCATCTTAGAAAGACCATAATATGGGATGCTGTGTGAGATTTTATGGATGCTATAATATGACGGGGTTTAAGAATATTTACAGTATTTTATTGCATAGTTTCCTCTGTAATTTTTTGAAAAACTGACAGCAATTACTAATCGTTTGCCAAAAATACCAATGAATTCCAGCTACTTCTGTTGAGTAATCCAAAAGCTCATCTTCCAGCTTCCTTGTGCTCTAAACCATGCCAGATCTTTATCTAGTCATAGGCCCGAAAGACTAAATTTGCTCATCTAAGCTGTACTAATATGCTGATAATTCCTAAAACAAATTCTATTTTCTTCATTAACCTCTATAATTGAATTTTTTACATCACCCTTTTAAACACACTTTCTTAATAGATTGCAACCAATTCTCTTTCCTTAAGACACAATGCTACCTAAAATGCTTTTACCTGAAAGTGAGAATTGTATGTCTGTTTCTTTGATAAGAAATATTCATCTTTCTGATGAGAACTGAGTTCTCCTATATAGTGTTAAACGCCATTTACAATGAGTTTAATTTAAAATCTATTAGCTAAAATCATGTTTGCTGGAAGCTAACAATTTCTCAAGAAGAAGATAATCTCTCATTTAATTACTTGGAAAAATTGCTCTTCACACACATTCTAATTGGAATTTTAATAGCAGTTAACTGACAACTCACCCTAGGAAAACAGATCCAACTGTAGTGATAATTATCCAAGAATAAGAAACACGGAAAACAGGTTTGAGTCCAATATATGCTCTGAGTTTCACCTTTTTGTTTTTAAGGTGGACTAGTAACTTTGGTGGAAGAAATAGTGATCAGTGGAAAGTAACCAGGAAAAGGAGCATAAACTAATGGCCGGATGAACTTGTACTTGAATTTGAATCCCAGCTCTGATGTGCACTAACCATCTGACCTTGAGCCATAATCTGTAAAATTGTATCAATAATATTTTTCCTACAAAACTGTTGGGCAGATGTTATAATATGTGAGCTTAGTTCACAGTAAAAGTAAAAACACCATTTTGGTTTGTAAAAAAAGAAACCACAAAGGCATTACCTTTGGTGATGGGATCTATTATGAGACAAGACAGAGAAATTATCTGAGCAACAGAAATGTAGTAACTCTGCACTGCGGTGTATTTAAGATTGGGATATACACCAGGCCTCATGTAAAACGAAAATAGCAGCTCAGTCTTGTAAGGCACAGCCTGAGTTCTTGGCTTTCTTTTTTTGTCAGCAGTGATGCACTTTCCAAGAGAGATCTGAACTGCTCGATTAATTCCTATCCAATATGGAGCAAGATTTGGGCACAAAATTCTTGCCAAGCAACACCTTTATTTTTTCCCTAAGCATGAACACTGATCCTTGGCCCAGTTCAAAACCAGAGAAGGAGAGATGGATTCACTGATGGGTCATCACACACACTCCACCACAGCAACTTTAGGCAGGAAGAAGAGGAGAGTGTAACTTTCCCCAGAAGGATGTGGGCATGGCCAGAACATAAACCTTCATGGAAATACCTCTAGTACACAGGTCCAGCTGGAAAATTTACAAATTAATTACAAAGTAGCTAGGAATTGACAATGATCAGCTCTCTTGGACTCCCACTTCCTGCACAGTGGCCTAAAACTCTCTCTAGGGAGTAAGCTGGGGCGAATCATAAGGCTCAGCTTGTTTGCTGACCCTGTCTTAGGGATCACTGTCTTTTGCAACTGATGGCCCATGTCTGAATAGCATTGTTTCAACTATTTTGTCTTTTTTTTTTTTTTTAAGTTTCTTCAGTCAAGAGGATAAATCTGGTCCCCATTAGGCCATGTTGTCCAAAAGCAGAAGTCAGTCCAGTATATTTGATCAAAATGTTTTTGAAAATATACAATCTCAAACGTCTGGGATATTGAAATTCTTGAAGGAGGTTAAATTTCACATAGATTGGTGTTAGACACACTGGTTTGAGGCAAAACAATCTAAGCTTTTGTTGAAGCTATCATTTTTCTATCTGAAAATGACAGTAGCATTCCAGGAAGCAGTCAAGGGTTACCCTGAACTCTAGTCAGACCATGGAAAACAGCAGCCTGCCCCAATGGTGTGCTAAATGTTGCATTAGTCCAGGTTTCTCTCACACGAGGTCCAAGAGAGATGAATTGTAGGTGTCAGTTGGTGGCAAGCCACCTAGAACCTTTCATTTGTCAATAAAAAGATACAACAGAAAGGAGAGAGCACTAATAATCCTAAGAAATTCAATGAAGTCATAGAATTCCTACATGTAAAAGTTTCTATAAATTTTAACAGTAATTGACTTCAGAGGCACAAATCTAGAATCTCTACCGCCCCAGAAGAGCCTGAGGAAATTCTATTGCCATTCGGTTTCTAGAGGCAAAGTATAATAGTAGGAACCCTCAACCCTCCCCCCGCCGACCGAGAAGAGTGCCCACAGTGTCCGCAGGTCACAGAGCCCTGCTGCATTTGCATCCGGGGCAAACAGCTCTGCACAGGAGCCACCGGCTTCCCTCCGCCATTACTGTTGCAGTGTGCAGTCAACAGTTTCTCCATCAGACCCTGGGCTGTGAGCTGGAGATACGATTACCACCGAGCTGGAGATACGATTACCACCAAGACATTCCTCACATGTTTTTCTCTTCTTCCCACACCCATGGGGCTGATGGGCCTGCCAAGCCGGCCTGATAAGACTAAGTCCTAGTTTACTGAAAAGAAATCAAGTCCTGTGTTACTCAGGTCTTTTTGAGAGTCTTCCTTAAAATAAATCAAAAGCTACCAAGAGCAGGTATTCCCCCACACAGTTTGCCACCATTCCCCCCATAACCTGTTTTGAACTTAGAAACGTTTAGTGCCTGTCATTGAGCGGTTGCCCATGACCTGCGCATGTTCCTGGAGGACCAGTGGTGAGGGTATTACTTTGTTGAGCTCTCTCATGTACTGCCTGCTTCACTCACACCACATTCCCCGTGCCCCCACTGCTAGGGAAACCATGTACAACTGTGCCCCTCTAATTCTTTGTCTCTCACCCTAAATAGAAAACTGTCAAATTTATCTTTCCCTTTAGTTTACATTTGTATTCAAATTGCAGCTTTAGTGTTTTCAATTGTTTTGTATAGCAAATATAACTTCACTTACATCTGCGGTTAAGTAGGTTTAGATAGCTCTTGGACCCTGAGTCAGCAGAAAAACATATCCTAAATTTCAAAACTGTAACTCGCAAATGCACCTTTGGAAGCCAGCCTCTTGCAAATCGGGAATGTTGTGTGTCTATACAACTCTCCTTCCCTATTTCCTGTGCGCTTGCCCCTGTGGCCTTCATGAATATGGGGAAGGGTGCAACGCGGTCAGGTCAGGAGGAGAACAAATAGGCATTCTTGAAAGAAAGAACACTGTAAAAGAAACTTGCACATGTCAATTCTAAAACTTGGAGCAAAATAATTCAGAGAGAGCCTATAAACGAATGATCTCCTTCGATGAAACAAATTATAAAATGTCTAAGGTTTTAGAAGTGAAGAGCTCTAGAAAGATCTCTCTCTAGGTGAGAGGAAGTATAACTTAAATAAGCCCTGAGTCTCCCACCTGTGTTTATTTTTTCCCTCTTGAGCTGTGCTGTTTCATAGTGTAGTCACTAGATACCTGTGGCCATTTAAATTAAAATTAAATAGCCCTGGCTGGTGTGGCTCAGTGGATTGATAGTTGGTTTGAGTGGGCAAACCAAAGGGTCATGGGTTCAATTCCCAGTCAGGGCACATGCCTGGGGTGTCAGCCAGGTCCCAAGTAGGGGGCAAGTGAGAGGCACCCACACACTGATGTTTCTCTCTGTCTCTTTCTCCTTCCCTTTCCCTCTCTCTAAAAATACATAAATAAATCTTTTAAAAAATTAAATGGAATTTAGAATTTAGTTTCTCAGTCACACTAGTCACATTTCAAATGTCAGCCCGTGGTGAGTGGCTACAGTACTGGACAGCACAGCTATAAACCTTTCCGCTGTTGGACAGAGTTCTTCGGACAGTCATGCTCTAGAATTCTTGTTTGCTGCCTTTTGTGAGATCACCAATTGCCTAAACATGGACAGAAATACCTTTACCTAGCAGAGACAAGAAAATTATGTCAAGTGAAAGTCATTTAATACCAAAACAAAACAAGAGATATTATTCTAGACAGTAACAAAGGAACAAAGATAGTCACATTCAAAGGAGAGATTTCTGATATTTCAAGTTAAAAAGGAATAAAGAGAAAAAGCCAGTACAACTTCACAGATCCTGACTTCCTTTCCACCTGGAAGGGGGAGGCTCATCTTCCTGGGCCCCTCCGAGCTAATTTACACCAGGATTTTTGTTCTGACTCTTGTATAAACACAAAAGGTTAATTCCTTATGACTTCTGCATTTTCCCTCAAATATCACAGCAACTGATAAAAATGCCTTACAAGTCACTCTCTACAGTGATGACCTCATCCCCAGTTTTATCTGCATCTTATCATCTGAGGCTGTCAGAGCCCTCACATAATGCTTCTCAATCCTGTTTCATCTTTACCACAACCAAGGACCAGCACACGCCTTATAGCAAAAATGAAACTTTGCAAAGATGACTTTCAACCCAGAGGGGTTGGTCCTCCAAAATCTCTATAAATAAAGCTGTTGACTGTTTTAAAAATTTATCTAACTAAGTCTGCAATGCCGCTCTAGGAAGGACAACACCCATTGTCATTAAGGACCGTTATAAAACTTCCCACAATAAAAAACTTCTGGCAAGTTCAACCCTTTTCATTATTCCTGGATTGTGAGTTTTTCTCTGGAGCATTTTTGAAGCATACTCGAATGAAAGTTCTGGACTTGCTTACAGGAATAATAAATTTACCATATAATAAAATTACCGTATAATTAATATAACTAGTGTTTTTTGAAAAATAAAAGTCATCTCAGTGTCATATAAGGATAAATGACAAAACATCATACCTCATCCTTCTGAGTTCCCCACCTGCACTGAACGTGCAACTTCTAGCACTCTGGAACTACACTGAATGCCAGGTGTACGTCAGTGGATGTCAAACAGTCAAATGAGATAAAGAAAAGGTTAACACAGACGCTTGAAGACCCAATAGTGGTAGATGAGTGTGTCTTGGTCGGCCCAAGAAGAATTATACGAATTGTTTTGAATGAGAACAGAGTCAGCTACAGTGAGAGTATTCCCTTATTAAAGAGGACACACATTGGTACCAGTATGAAGAGGGGGTGGTACATTGTGTTGTAAACCAATAACATTAACAATATGCCCTTTGTTTTTTTATACATGTAGCTGAAGGAATGCACATAGACATATTCACGCCCCTTGAGGTTTGCTGCTGACTAGAAGGTAATAAAACTTGACACTGCTTCTTCCCACATATTAATTAATGGAAATAAAGCAGAAGAATGCCATGCCAAAGAATTTAGTATGTCCCAAAGTGAAAAAAATCCATTTCCTCTTGGGCATTGAGAGACCTCACAGTGGCAGCGGGACGATGTGGATCTATGTCTGGCAGATCGATGAAACAGCTCGGAAGCCCCATATCTTGCCATCATCTGGAAACTGGAGACTGGGGCCAGATTCATGCATGATAATATACAGCACTGTTTCCAAATTGGGGACCATGGGTAGGGGGATCTACACAGAATATGGTGTGTTTAGAAAATGCGTCTCTTCCTTATTGTGGAATAAGGCTGAGTTACTTCTAAAAATTATTGTTTTTCTTTGGGAGATGTCTATGATTACATACTGCATGATTCCATTCACATAACATTCTCAAGACAAAATTGTGATGGAGAGTGGATCCATGGTGACCAAGGATTAGTTTGGGGGAGAGTGTGACTGCAAAGTGGAAGCGTAAGGCAGTTTCTTTGGGGTTATGGAAGTTTGGTATCCCAATTGTGACAGTGGTTGCATAGATCTGTACATGAGATAAAATTTTATAGAACTACACATTAAAAAGAGTGTATATATGAACTGGTGAAATCCAAATAAGGTCTGTAGTTTAGTGAATAGTTTGTATCAATGTCCTGGTTTTATCATTGAGAGAGGCTGGGTGAAGGGTATATGGGAACTCTATTTTATACTTTTGCAATTCCTATGTAAGTATAAAATTATTTCCAAAATTTGTTTAATTAAAAAAATCCTAAACACAGAATATATAAGAATTTCTTGAATATCCTTACAAATTTTCTGTCAGTTTTAAACTACATCAGCATTGTAAAGTTAACCAAAAGGATGCTGTACTACTTACAGAATCTTTATAGAACCAGGTTCTGGGGCCATGCAGCCAGGTATAAGGCCCAAATAATGGAACAGAACTGGTCCAAGGCATGACCGCTGCTGTCACCACACATTACACCTCAGCTTCCAGCGTTGGCACCACAGATGCTGGACAACTAATTTACACAGGCACCACCGCCATGCTTACCACCAAGAGCTGCCTCCACATACCCCCAGAAGAGCTCTGAGAAGTCCCTGCATCTTCAGATTACATGTGATGGATAGTGCCTAGGGTGTGTGAAGTAGCTCTAGCTGCAAAGGATTATGGGAGTGTGATTATCTAGCACTTTCAACTTTTATAGTGAGAAGTAGTCTGTGCCTCAAAAGGAGGTTCCAAGAATGACAAAGATGTACAAATAATAAATGGAAGCATGGCCTTTCTCACATTGTTCTTCTACTAAGACCAACTGAGCCCAATTCTTAGCCTACTGAGAAGGTGGTCCTGGCGTTCAGGGTAACCAAAGATGCCAGGAGCCAAGGACACAGCAGCAGGTGAGGCTCTTTCAACAGGGATGACTCAGGGTTGGATGTGGAATAAATCACATTTCTGTCTCAAATATATTTGAGGAGGTTAATTGGTTTTTAAGGAGAAGGAAGCAAACACTTGGGGTGTTTGTGTGTTTGTGAATATGCATCAGATATGCTGAATAGGTAAGGTATTTTCTCACTCTTAAGTAAATACAACCAGAATTTTCAGATCTCTAGCACAAAAAGTTAGGGTTAGTTGAACTATTTTCCCTTTTTCTGCTTGCATAATTGGTAACAGATATTCTAGAAAGCAGTAAGACATGAAATGGCCAGAAATTAAGATGTGAGGGTGAAAGAGAAGAAACAACTTAAGACTTAAAGGGGTGATAATAAATTGTATTAGTAACAGTAGAATTGAAGTAAAATCATTGAAGGCGCAGTGTTTGATTTGCAAATACAAATGACCTGTATGAAAATTATTCAGGCTTAACAGCACAGAAATGCAAATACAGAAGTCTAAATCCCACTGAGTTTCATTAGAATCATGCATACTTTCCACCATCAATCCCTAATACAAATATGACCTCGCTTAGTGCAAATCTTTTAAAGCTGGGGTTTTCAACTCTGAATATATTGTCATTGATCTTTCCCAAATAAATAACTACAAGAGCTGCTGGTCTTAATTATTTTATGCCAATAAGTGAGCTTCACCAAAATGATGATACACCATTACTGACATGCACTGTCAGATAACTAATATTGTGCCATCATGTGTCTCCTCCTTCTGAGACCGAAGATGGTGTCCCCTTGGGGAACTAAAGGGAATTTTGACATTTAGGGCAAATGTGTTTCTATCCTGAGAAATAATTAAAAAATATCCAAGTCAACTTTCAAATTCATTTAATGTTATGGTGATAGCTAAATATATTTTGTCTTTTGTTTTAAAATTTCCCAAAATATTTGCATCAGCATTTGCTTCTTCAAATTCTTTTAAAACTAAGTTCTGTTACTGCTAGTGGACCCCAAAGAGACATCAACAATTATTTAAATTATAGAGCTACCAGGCAACACATAAATTTTAGAAAGACTTGCAAGATACTTTGATTACTTGTTATTTAGTGGCCTACATGAGGATATTTCATCACTTCCTAAAAAGTATATTTAGAGTCACACAACCTTGTGATTATTTAATTTAACTTCTGGGGGAAAGAAGTGCTTGTCAATTGTCATAAATATCAAGTTTCTGTGCAGCCTGGGTACAAAATCAGGAGGCTTTAATGGAAAGCTTGAAGTCTCGCTGAGGGAAAGCTCATGGCTAAATAGAGGACAGGTGGACAAAGAAAGACGTTGGAATGGCAGTTTGTGATATACACTCTGCAAGGCATTGTGGGGTCTCCCAACTAGCTGGAGAAGGATGATCCAGGTTGTTGGGTAATGTAATTAAACAACTAATCTGGTGAGTAAGCTGCTTTCCCTGGAGGGGAAGCTGGTACCTAAAGCTCCAATCTTCAAGCCTGGAAGCAGGAACTCACTTGTCTAATGCAGGAGGTGAAAGACCATGATGACAAGATGTTCCAAAAGATCTCTAGATCCTAAGCCCTAGACAGTTGCTCAGATATTCATCAAGATGTAACAGTTTGGGGTCCTGGGGAACAAGTTCCATTCTTGAACAGAGGTAAGAAGGAGGGCAAGGACATTAGCCAGTACAGCTTAGGTTAGATTCAAGGTTGAACTCCTGTCCTAGTGTTGAACTGAGTAGAAAACAACAACAATAATTGGGTCTGAATACCAGCAGATCAGACATTCAAATGCAGTGAGGAAAAGGTATGGATCTCAGGTGGGTACACAGAAGTTTGCCCAAAATATGCCAGGTATAACATTTTAGGTTTTAATATGCCATCAGACCTGGTTCTTACTGACTCAAGAACAGACTGATTGTCATTGCTAGCGAAGAAGGCAGGAATTTGGGGTTTAGCAATATTATTCCAGAAATTCATATTAATTATTTGAGCATTTACAAATACAGGGATGGGCAAAAGTAGGTTTACAGTTGTTCATATGGAAAAAGACATGCAGGTTAGGATTACTGCAATAGCTTTATTAACTCAAAAGGTTGTCACAACGCAACTGTAAACCTACTTTTTCCTACCATTGTACAGAAAAACTTAAAACTGGAAATAAATATGTATCCCATTATTCTACAATACAAAGATAAGACAAACACCATTAATCTTTGGTATATATTATTTTAGTATGCTTAACATTTTATACACAGATATATACACATACCATTACAGCAAAAATGGGGAAATCTATTATATATTCTATATCAAAAAAATCGCATTATTGTATTTGCCCTTTTCATTGTCTCCCCTGTCAGGAAGTCAGGGACAATACGTTGCTTACTTTCATATTCCTACTACCTACCATAATATCTAGCACAGGAAGACAGGCATTACTTGATAACGCATGCTTCTATGTTTTTTTTTAAATGTTGCCAAATCGCCCTTGTGGCAGTTGTACCAATTTACAAACAAACCCACAAGCAATTAGGAGAGGTTCATTTCCCTTCATTCCTAACAAAACTGTATCTTATCACTTTTTACGAATCTTTGCCATTTTCACGGGATTGATTTCTCTCATTTTTCTATATTTGCATTTCTAAGCTATTAAGCTTGAATAATTTTCATATGGGTCATTTGTATTTGCTAAACAAACACTACCCCTGCAATGATTTTTGCCTCAGTTCTGCCTTCACTAATATTATTTATTGCCACTTAAGAAAACTAAGTTAATAGTTTTATTTGTCATTTGTCAGCCTCCCCCCAAGAATGATGATGCTTTTCAGGCAGTACTACTTTTTTTTTCCCATTTCAGTTCAGTGCTCCTGCAGTGTATCTTGTGTTTTGGGCATTTAACCTGTGCTCTAAGCAGGTGAATCCTTCCTGCCTCTGGAATAAATAACATCAGAGCAAATAATAACCGAGCTTAAAGAAGCATCCCGGATAGGAAAATCATTGTTTTGGTAACAGACAGCTATACATTCAAATCCCAACTTCTCAATTTATTCACTGAGTGACTTTAAACAAGACGATAAACTCCTAGGAGCCTCAAGTTCCTCATTTAGGAGAAATAATGCTAATTTGTCTTGCGTAGTTGCTACAAAGCTTAAATGATATAAAACATGTAAAGGCACTATCTATTTGTAGGCGGTTGTTACTCTTTCAACTATTTTCTTTGAGAATCAATATTACATCCATCATCTGTTCTGAGGCAAATTGGCAGAGATAGCTTCCTCGTCAGGGTTAAAAATAAAACACAAGTGGGACTTGGTGTTGTTGCCCAGGAGAACATACATGGCTCCTGAAGTTTGCACTTTCTGGGAAGCTAATGAAACTGAGTCAGAACTTATTCCACTGACACCTGAATGTCATCCTTGGTCGTAACCCAGTTTGCTCTACTCGTCTTCCTCTAGAAGGAGATTTGCACTGCAAAGGGAAACACATTTAACTTCCTCCTGGGGGTTATTCGAACATGGGGGCATTGACTGACACGAAAAGGAAGCCTAGAGCTGAGGAAAGTACTGGAAAGGAATGCTAAATGAGCTCAAACAATTGCGAGCCCAGCTTTCCTGTTCCAGATTTTAGAGAGCAGAGAGAGGAAAAAAGAAACTTTAAAAAAATGTATCTTGTGTCCACTCTTCCTCCACAGACTTTACACAATTCATACAAGTGCTGCTAACAATGATTCTTACCCGTGGCTTCCTTACGATTCAGGGAAGTTTCTAATTATCTCAAACAGCAGCAAAGAGCTCCTCAAAATGTTAAAAGGCAGATTATGTTTATTTTGTATTCACTTTAAAATACTTAAGTATATTCTTTACAGTATTTTTAAAGAAAATAGAAGAGCATCCTGAAATCATTCTGTGGTATGAATTCTTCCTTACTCAGTCAAGGTGGGGGGGAGTCACCACAAAAACGTATTCCAGACTAGAGTCAGAAGGGACCGCCTAGCTCAGGCTCTTCAAATCAGCCATTGTAAATGTTTCAAAAGGCACGATGGAGACTTTATAGGCCTTTAGATGGCCCCCAATGATGCTAGCAGGGACTTTACGTCCACTTAGTGTCAGTGACCCCACTTTCGGGAGAGACCGTTTGGGAGGCACAGTTAGTGCAAAAATGAATAGTAAACACTGAAATGGGGGAACAAATGACTCAAAATTAGTACTTGTTGGCTAAAGGGCTGGACAAAAACAACTGACCTAATTTTACAGGTGAGGAAGTTCGGACTCAACATTGCGCACTGAGTTAGTGGCCAGCCTGGGATTGAGACTTGGATCCCCCATCTCCCACTCCAACCAAAAAACAGTGTTTGCGTGGAGTTGAAAGGGCACTGTCTAAAGACTAATATTAAACAGATGAAACGCTCCGTCTTTATTCATATATTCAACACGCAGCTATGGGGCCCTGTTGGCGTGTGTGCTGTGGCCGTGCTTGTCTTTGTTGTGGGATCCAAAGTGAAGTGAGAGAAATCCCTTGACCTCAAAGAATCAATCCAAAGCCCAGGGGAGATAACGCATTTCCATAAATAGGAAATGCAAAGAATAAAACTGTAGGTGCTATTGAAGAGATTAACATGGTGAACTATGGGGGTTAAGAAAGTATGAGGTGCAGAGTGGTTTGGTTTTAGGCCAAAAACTCTCTTAGCATTTTTTAACCAGCATGTCCTATGGAAGTACCCAGCTAGTCCCAATATTGGTCACTTTTCCCCCATGAATGCAAATGCTTCTCTTTCTCTCCTTTCCCTTCAATCTCTAATAGAAAAATCTTGCATATCCTTAAATTAAGGCTCAGATCAAATATCAGTTTCTCTATGTGTTTTTCCTAATCATCTCAGTCATAAACCACCCTAGAAAATTGAGCACCCGCACTATGCGCATGACACTGCATTACATCAATTCTGATAACTATAGTTATGCATCTGTAAGTGCTCTGGTCCTGCCTATCGTTCTGACTTCATATCTTAGAACCCTACCAAATTCTCTTTAGACTCAGCCAAAAATTAATAAACAACTTGAGATACTCAGTATCTCCTTTACATCCCATTTTCTTGCCTTTATCTCCACTGCTCTTTCTTTCTTGAATGCCTTTCCGCCTCTTTGTTTTCTCAGCATTGTTTCCTCCACCAAAGCCTCCGTAAGGCCCTACCCAATTGCCCAGTTCCCCTCCCTTGTCAGAGGGGGTCTGACAGGAAGCAGAGCTGTCTGGGAGGTTATGTAAGGGCCAGCAGCCCCGAGACATTTTCTCTTACCATTGTCACCATAAGTGAAGTAGAGGACAGGGGGTCAGGTCCCACAGGTAAATTTAGGTGATAATTGCAGAGAAGCAGGGAGACAGGAGGAGCTAGAGACAGAGCTGAAGTGGGCGGAATGAAAAACTTGTAAACCCAAGAGAAGGAATAGCAGAGTGAGCAAAGGGTAAGTCCTGTGAGGTAAGAGCTTGAAGAGCCTGGAAACGGTTCTCCAGTATGCCTGTGATTTTCAAGTAAATGTATCGTCAGGCAGTTGCTCTGCACTATTTTGATAAACCCGACTGATTTGGTGCAGACATGCAAAACCTCAAATAATTCCCCTAAAACAAAATGATAGCACTAATGGAGACAAGGGGCTGGGTCGTCCATGGAGGTAAAAGATCACTTGGATGAGCAGCCATAGCCACAAGTTTGAGAGATTTCGACCTGACACTCATGTTTACTCTCTGTATCTTGTGCTGACATAAGATTTTTATGGAATTACTTACACCTACATCCAAAGCAGGAATGGGTGGGAATCTAACAGACTGTCTACAAAATTTTGTCCAGGTTCCCAGAGGAAGGAGAGATTGGAGGGTGGAAGAAATGGTGATTCCCATGGAGGGCATGGCCAAGCACAGAGACAGGGCATCCCTCACTCAAGTGCTTTTCTGTCATGGCTACATATTGGAATCACCTAGGGAGCCTTAAAGAATTCCAACATTTGAACTGCAACACAGAACAATTAAGTAAAATATCTATAGAGACCCAAGCATCAATATATTTTAAAGCTCCTGCCCCTGCTGGTGTGGCTCAGTGGATTGAGTGCTGGCCTGCAAACCAAAGGGTCATCAGTTCAGTTCCCAGTCGGGGCACATGCTTGGGTTGTTGGCCAGGTTCCAAATAGGGGGCAAGTGAGAGGCAACCACACATTGATGTTTCTGTCCCTCTTTTTCTCCTTCCCTTCCTCTCTTTAAAAATAAATGAATAAAATCTTTTGAAAAAGAAATTATTTAAAAAATAAAAATAAAACTCCCTAGGTAATTCTGTGGTGCAATCAGACTTAAGGACACTTGCTTTGTCCATTTAGTGCACTGTGACCTGAAGGGGACAAGAAGGTCAAATCTAGGAAGCTAAGCCTTTGTTTGGTGGTCAGTTCAAGGTGTTAGTTCCAGAGTAGATACCTTGTATATCTGGAAAACAGTAAGCCCAGTATGAAGTATAGAAGAATGGACAAAAGCAATCTGGCCTGGAAAATTTCCAAAAGTGGGCTGTGTTTCCATGTGCCATGTCCGTGCACAGCTACCAGGGGGCATGAGTTGGTATGCCAGCAGAGGACACACCAGACAGTCGGTCTCCTTCCCTGACTCCCAACACACCTCGTGCCTGCGCCTTTGTCCTGAGACCCATCGCACTGTATTTCAAGGGTTTACATGCCTGTCTTTTAAGTTTCTTCCTTGAATCAGAGGCTTTTGTCTTGTTTATTTTTTAATATCTTCACCTACCTACAATATTTCCCACCTTAGTAAATGTTTGTTGAATAAATACACTTTATCATTATATAACTCACAGACCTTTTGCATGCAGTGTTAGGAACTTTTTTCTGTGCTATTTATAAAATAAGAAATTTGAAACCCTTAGGTCAAGGGCACAAAGGAAATGACATAAGCATTTCTTACTGAAAGATTTAGAAAATTCAGTAGAATCCTTCCCTTTAAATAGCTCAGCTCATATAAGGTAAGTCCATGCCCTGGGATGGGACCAGGGATTCTTTGATGCTATGCAAATCCAAAGGCTAAAGACCAAGCAGGAAGATATTTTAATTTCAATCTATAATTTATAATTAATTTATGAGGGAAAAGTTGCATTATTTAAACTACCTCTAAAAATTATCTACTTAGAGGGCGGAGCCAAGATGGAGGCATAGGTAGACACACTGTGCCTCCTCGTACAACCAAAAGAAGGACAACAACAAATTTTAAAACAAAAAACAACCAGAACTGACAGAAAATCGAACTGTATGGAAGTCCGACAACCAAGGAACTAAAGGAGAAACTTTCATCCAGACGGTAGGAGGGGCGAGAAGGGCGGAGAGGACTCGCGCGGGCGGCGGCTGGTGGATCCGGGAAAGGCGCGGCTGGCTGGGAGAGTTGGCGACTGCAGACCGGGAGTTCCACTCCCTTGTGCGGATAAACTGGGAGGAACAACTGGGGAGCGAGACAGACCCTGCAACCCAGAGTTCCAGCGCGGGGAAATAAAGCCTCAGAGCCTCTCATTGAAAACTCCTGTGGGGACGGAGGCAGTGGCAGCGGGAGAAACTCCCGGACTCACAGGACAGCTCG
>VMDR010023043.1:0-15844 GCA_007922815.1 Macrotus californicus | reverse complement strand
AACTTGGACAAAAATATACTGTAAAACCAAGTGGCGGAACGGATGTCTAGGAGGTGTGACCAACCTCAAATAGGTTAGGATTCTCTTCCAAGTCTATCTCAAAGTGTTTTGGGGTTACTCATATCTGTTTATCCAGTTTGGTCAGTGTTTGTGACTAACCTGGAATTGTCCAACAGGGTTAGACTACCTGGACTTTAAGCCACTTCATCATAGCTTAGACCTACCAAGTAATCACTTTATCATTTCTAGTTCCTGGTTCTGTGCAAATGCACACTTGTTGCATCCAGCAATTGCTTCCATTGTGTCTCTGGAGTAGGCATTACGGAGTCGTGTCCAGGGCTTGCTCAGTTACATAAGACCAATACACTGAATTCACAGGCAGATCTGATGTCTGATATCCAGAAGAGGGCAGCAGGACACAGAGATTAAATCCCTGTCAACCAGACACCACAACAATGACTGCTGACAACTACTCAGTATCAGCCCTCTTACCTTCCCTCTGGCATTTACCATGGGCAGCATGGTATAGCTAAGAAAAGACACTAACACTTTCTGCACCCCTACTACATGTCAGGCACTAACTAGGTATTTTTCACATGTGTTAAGTCATAACAGTACTGAGATACGGATGATATATTATTCCCATTTGTTTTAATGGGAAAAATCAGTGCTCAGAGAGCATATGCAACTTGCCTGAGGTCACACAGCAAGCAGTAGAACCAAAATTCAAATCCAGGTCTGACCCCATGGCTCTGTTCAACCATATCAAAATTTGATTACCCACCCCGGCACTCATTAACTTACTGGCCTTGGGCAAGTAGTTTAACCATTGAAACTCCAGTATCTTCATCTTTAATATGAGAATAACAATATTCTTCAATCCTTTCAGAGTTAGCATCTGGATAAATTTTTCCATGATCAGCTCTGTCCAAGTGGGTAGGTTTTGCCCTAGGGTAATATTTTACATTCGGATAAAAATCATAGAAAATTATCTATAAGGCAGACAAGAGAGCTTATCCATCTTAGAGACGATGAAAACAAGGCTTGGGGTGTTTGAATGACTTGCATAGTATCAGGAAGCTGAATAGTGAACTAAAACTCAGGTTTGGCAATTTTTATCCAGCTTTCCACTCTCACTCAGCTCTCTGCATCATTTGTTGCTAGGGAGATGGACATATGGAGATGTTGGTGCTGATAATGCTGTTGATGGGGGTGAAGATAACGATAAATGTGCCTGAGAAAATGAGAATTACTTTATTTTAGAAGGAACTTATTTTATTAGGTAGTCCTGTTTCCATTGCTCTGTTCACGAAGGAGGCCACTATACATCCAAGGTTGGAAGATTTGTCTAAGACTGCTAGTTTGCAGGGGGTTGGGAAAGGCCAGGCTATGCACATTTAGGACACCCTTTAAATGAGAAATACTAAAATGCAGATTTCAATCAATGCCAATCTTAGATTTATATGATTCTCTATCAGTCAATCTTAATAGCTTTCCCAAGGATCTAGGATGGAGAGACTGGCTACTTGGAAACAATATAGGAGATGAATCTAAAGCATTGCCTCATTTGAGAGATTTTTAGGAACAAAACTGTATTTTATTTCATTACTTCAAATTTTTTCCTTTCTGAATTTAGTATAATTTTTCTAGTACTTAAAACCTTTCACTATAGAAAATTGGGTAAGAGGAAGAGAAAAGAAAGAAAGAAAAAAAGTGAGAGAGGGAGAAATGCTTCAGTCTTCATCGGCAAGAGGCTGAGAGGCCAAAGGACCTTGTCTGTGCCTTTGAAGAACTCCCTGTGCCCCGCTGGCCTGGGATGGGACTGTAGCCAGGGAAGCTGAAAGTCGAGTACATGGATGCAGAGAGCTTTCTGTTTAAAAGTACTTGTAATCAGAACGGCTGCTTTCCCCAATTCACCCAAAGGTGGCTTTTTGTGTGAAAAATTGTTTGAAATAGGGACTTCTTTTTTCATTTCTGCCTCCTTTCCTACTCTTCCTTTTCCTTCTTCCTCTTCTTCTTCTTCTTACTATTTTATTCTATTACAGTTGTCCCAATTTTTCCCCTTTTGCCTTCCTCTGCCCTTCTCCCTTGCTGTGGGATAATGATGGAAAGAAGGGGAAGGGACTAGATGAAGAACGTGTATGAAAACAGAGATTTCTAATAGTTTAAATGATCTTCCCCCTTGCTCACAGGGAATAGTTTCCCAGGTCCTATGCATTTCTTGTTTCATCTGAGCCTGACGACTCTTCCTGTCCCTTGCAGTGCTGAGGAAGAGACTGCTCAGGGGTCTGGAGAGAGGAGGCTTAGGTGGTGGGCCATGTGCACAGCACGGCTGTCCTGAAGGTGAGGGAAAGAGCAGGTGGAGAGCAGTGATGGTACTGATTCCAAACTCAGCACTTGAACACCCGCACTGTTCATTGACCATTAGTCATGTGGCCAAATTTTGTATTTTATTTTGTGATTCAATATCTTGTGTTCATTATGGGTATGCACTACTCAGCTCATGCCTAGTACCTAGAGCAGTGCCCCATAATAATACTTATTAATCACCTTAAATGATCCTGTAAATAGGACAAAACTTCTGACTTCTGTCTAATCTATATGACTAACTGGGGAGATAGATTTTAGAAGGTGAAATATAAAGAAACAGAGAACAAGAAGCCCCCACTGGGCTGACAATATAATCTGGTATCTTTCAATGTACAGTTTAACATACAAACAAATAACAACATTGCCTGGGAAGTGCTGAAGTAATTCCTGACATGTTGCCTGCTGAATGGCAGCACATTGTGATAATCACTGCTAACGGAATAGGGTGTGAGCAGACAGGTCCTGGAGGGCAGAGCCTACCCATTCTATGTCATAGAGGGGTCCATTGTCTCAGGACTGTATTGTTTTAGCCTGATAGGTGCTTGATGCAAGTTACAGTAATTCTATCTCCCATAGCATTCGTGGAAGGGAGTTGATAGGGTACACACACGTAGAGGTGCACACTTTTCCAAAAGCCTTTAGTTACTCATACAAATCTTATAACTTTAGATGGTAGAAAGACCACAGAAAATAAAAGAAAATAACATTTGAGAGGGAATGATCACAAGTATTAAATGCTTGTATTGTCTATGACAATAAATAAGGAGCTGTTGCTATTTTAGCAGCATGACAACTCTGCGGGTGGTTAGGGGTGGAAGGACTGAGCCACAAGGGAAAAGGACTCATGGGCATGGACAACAGTGTGGTGATTGCAGGGGGAGGGGTGTAAGGGGTCTAAATGCTAATGGAAAAATACAATTAAAAAATAAACAAATAAGAAGCTATTACTCTTTAAAACATGGTCAGTCATATAAACGATTAACATGGTCAGCAGTGTTTAATACAGATCGGCAGCATGTTAAATTATGAGAGGAACAAAGTCTGACTTTGCCATTTGTACAGTAGGCCCAGTGATGGATATTCAGAATATCTTGTATCTCATCATTCTGTAATACCACTATCATTTTTATCATAAAAGAATTATGTTACTCCATATATGAAAAATGCATTCTTGAACCACTGTGAATTAGTTTTTAATGTACTGTGACCTTGGATTGCCCTGGGATATTAATGCTAAATGATTACTTCTGAATGCATTTTGAATAGCTGCATAGTGCAATTAAATGTGCAATACATCATGGATGACATAGCTAAATGCCTCTTCTGGTCAAAGAACCCAAAGAGGTCTTGGGAATAATAGTAATTCTGCATTGCTAAGTGAGGGAGAGAAAAGAATCTCTTGTTAGTATTGAAATAAGTGCAGACTGAAGTAGGTGATAACCCTTTTCTGGGGTTAGTCAATGGGAAATAAATTTTTGATTAAGAACCATAAAAGAAGATGATTTTTGATCACTGCCAAAGTAGTGTCCCATTATATCTGCCAAATGCTCAAAGTGAATAATCGTCATTAGTCTTTCTGAGTTACAAGTTGCCAAATGGGGTGTGTGTGTGTGTGTGTGTGTGTGTGTATGTGTGTGTGTAGGTATATATAAAGGAATAAAGAATTTGGTTCATATTCTAGCCCTTTATCTAGAAGGGGCTTATATTGAATTACAATTTGTCTCAAGGTGGAACCTCATAAATCTTGCACTTCATCAAATCTCTTTTTATTAAATTATTGGGCCTGGGGAAATGATGACAGATGAAGAGGTGGCATGGAAGAGCCGTGAGTTATCTGGGGATTTCAGTCTCTGAGCTATCAATAAGGAGAACTTTTATCTCATGCAGAACTCAGTTTCTCTTTGACTCGTGACGTTTTCAAAAGAAAGCATTAATAAGGATTTTGGTGCCCTGTCATGAAAATGAGCTGTCATTGTGCAAATCAAGTGACTTTAGAACTCAGCCGTAAGTGCTCCAACTCTGCCAGATCCAGTGTCACCATGGGCTCACGTGAAACCTACCTGAGGTGCTGAGTCAGCACTGGGATGTGCCCCAGTGAGCCTCTCCAAACATCCCCTGAGCTGTGTGGCCTCAGTAAGCCCAGAGATGGAGAACGCATTTTCCTGTAGGCCAGCCTTCCCCATTCCCGACCTTCCATTCTCTGCCCTTGTCATTGTAAGTCTTGCTTCTGTTTGGCGATTATAACCTTGTATTTTAAATGCCAGTGTTTTCCGGTGATAACAACAGCCCAGAGGTACCCATACTTCTTTTCTAGACTGATATTGATATAAATGAAATGTAAATATATTAATTCTTCCATCTCAACTGATGACTTCCTCAGTGAGCCTTCTAGGACATTTCTATGAGTACACATGCACAACTGCTGTTCTGGAGTCCGGCATTCTGCTGTTGTTTATTCACAGAGATGTGCGTTTTGTAATTGTTTACTTGTTTATATATTCATCATGTGTCTCCCCAGCAGACTGCCAGTTCCGTGAGGCACGGCCTTCGTTTTGCTGTTTTATGTGCCCTGCACCTAGCACCATGCCATCATGGGATGTAGTTTGTGGGATGAATGAATGAATGAATGAATGAATGAACACACTTGTTGGGAACATATTTGCATGCTCATGTGAATGAAGAAAGGAGCCTAGGAAGAAAAAAAACGTAGGAGAGTAATTTTATAACTAATCGAATCATGGGTTTGAGGCGAATTACAAAGGGTACAATATGAATGCAAAAAGTTCAAAGCACGTGAGTGAGGCAGAGCAGAATCACAAGAGCTTCGGTGCTTCCTTGCTGGCTTTGCAGCTCATTAGCTGTGACCGAATTCCCTTCTTACATGTCTTTGAGAACCTCTATGTCTCTCATATTTCAGACAGAAAGAAGGCCCTGTCTCAGTTCCCATCCTCATAATTTCTTACCTGGATGATGGCAAGAGCTTGCTAGCTTCCCTGATCCAAGAGCAGCCAGCCTCTCTCTCTGAGTCTTTCTTCCTGGAGCTGCCAGGAAAATCTTTCCAAGATGCAAATCTGATCATACCATGCTCCTGCTTAAAAGCTTTCGATTGCATCTGATTGCCATTAGGATAACATTCAAACTTCTTCGTGTGGCTTACAAGGCCTTTCTTGATCTTACCCTTCCTTCTCTGCTGCTCCTCCCTCTGGTCTCACTCTCTCTGTCCAAACACAGCAGCTCTCCCAAAGGCAAGCTGTCCCACTGCCCTGTGCCTTTGCAAGTGATAGTCCCTGACTTCCCTTTGTCTGATTACTCCTTTTCTTCCTTCAACATTTCAGGTTTCACTTGTGGATGGAAAAAGGGGTTCTACAGAAAGCAACTTCACAGAGTAATCTCATCATGAATTCCTAACTGTGTAGGCCGTGGTGGCTGGTCACATCTGAGAAGGCATATCACTTTTTTTTAGTAAAACATGTATTGTTGCCCTAAGTGAGCCCTGTCCCTTGTTCCTGTGCATCTAGGTCAACACATCTTTGCAATGCCCCCTTTCAGACCTACCAAAAGAGCACACAATCTTAACTATCTGTAATCCGACCCCTGCCTGCATGCAATCTTCCTTACATCCTCTTCTTAATTCCAAAGGCATAAAGGAAGCTACACAATTATTTTTCTCAGGAGCATTTGAGATCTTGCTCCCTGGCATATGTTAACAGTTTGGCCCACATAAATTCTGATAAAAAATTCCTAAGGTCTGGATGTTTCTTATGTTGATACACTTCATCCAGAAAGTGTTTCCCAATACCACTCCTGTACCCCCCATGGCCAGAACCCTGTGGGCAGTTCATGCTTCAAATCTTCTGTGTAGCCTGGTGTACCAATCCATTGTCATTGAGTGGCTCTGGTCTGAGCTTTCACCAGGTGCTGAGCACCTTCAGGGGCTCTTCCACCTCTGAGTCTCTGGAGCTCATGGAACCTACACATGGTAGATGCTCAAGGAGTGTGTGTTGAGTGAATAAGGGCTCCCTCACTGCTTGACGGCACTTCATGTGCTTCTTGATGGCAGATCTTTAAAGTGAGTGGGGTTAAGTGCAAAGGAGGGAATGAGGCAAAGATAGCTGGACACAGATAATGGTGTGGTGATGGCTCACGGGAAGAGGGAGGGGGCTGAGAGGAGTGGGGAAAGTGGTGGGGTGGTGAATGGGGACATCTGTAATAGAGACAACAATAGAAATAAAGTTAAAGAAGAGAACAGTTGGTCTGCGGAGGTCAGCTGATTAGTTCGTTGTCAGGTCTTTGTTTTATTCAGTGCTAAATCTAAAGCAAAGCCAAACAAAACAAAACAGAAAGTCATTGGAAAGAAGAAATTTTTTTTTTGTTGGGGTGGCTACCGATGTGATCTAGGCATAAATGATCTCTTCCTCCTTTGAAAGTCCACATTTCTCTTCTGGACCTGACCTAATGCTGTGGTTGGGTATGCCCTCATCGTTGTTCGCTCTGTCAGTCAGCTTACAGAAGTTCTACCATAGTAACAGACAAGCTCAGTAACTTACAGGCTGGCCACAACAAAGCTCGATCACTTGCTTTTGTTACATGTCTGTCAGGAGTTGGCCGTGGCTCTGCTCCTTGTTAGGACCTGGGTTAATGGAGAGCAACCCACATTTCTCTCTGACTTTGCTGAGTTAGTGACAGAAGAGGAAGAGAAATTATAACAAAATACACATCTGACTTTTTTTTTTACTGAGATGTAATTGACATGTAATATGTTAGCTCTGGGTATACAACGTAATGATCTATGTGTGTATTGTGAAATGATCATCACAATAACTCTAGATGCCACCTATCACCACACAGTTACCAGTTCCTTATTCTTGTGTTGGAAACTTTTGTGGTCTACTGCCTTAGCCACTTTCCGCTACATAGTACAGCACTGTAATCTGTAGTCACTGCGCTGTACATCACATCCCCAGGACTTACTTATTTTATAACAGGAAGTTTGTACATTTTGACCGCATTCAACCATTGACCCACCTTCCGCCCCCTGCCTCTGGAAACCGCCAGTCTGATCTCTGTGTTTAACAGTTCATTTTCTTTTTTTTATCCCACACATAAGGAGATCACATCTGGCTTTAATGCTTCTGTCTAGAAACATTGCTTCGGCTGTATTTCCTTACCCAAAGTGAGTCATAAGTGGATGTGCATTGTACTCCCCATGGGAAGCACGGGCACCAAATATTACTAACAATCATGCAGTCTATCCCCGTCCCCTACTGGCCTGTACACTCCTGGATGGCAGGAGTTTTTGTATCCTCTGATTCACAAGCCTGGAAATTGGTCAAAGCACATTCCTCATTTTCTGAACTAAAAGAGCAGAGGTGGTGTGCTGTGGGAGTAACGAAGATTTATTTGGAATATCACTTTCCTTTGTGATCTTTTATGTTTCAGTTTATGTGATACTAATTATTTAGAAACTCTTATTTTTCTTTTTTCAATAAAACATTTAATACTTGATGTTAATTTGAATATTGGTTGCTTTCAGCAGAACTCTCTTTCATGAACAGAGGTACATTCTACTTTCCCGTTTGGTCTGGACACTAGGTCTCCATCACCTCCCCCAGAGCAAATTGCACAGCTTGTGCTTACGGCTTTCTGTGACCTGGCACCGAAAGACTGCTCCAGCTTTATTCTGTGCTGCTTGCGCTGACCGACCTCCACCTCCAGCCGCAATGAGCCATCCCCGTTCCCTCTGCGTGTTCCATGATTTTCCACCTCGGAGTCTTTGTTCTGGTTGTGCCCTCTGCCAAGGATGACCCGTTGTCCCATCCACATATGTTCAGTTCCTTCTCAGTCCTCACAACGTAAGTACCACTTCTCTCAGAAAGTCTTCCCCAGCCACCCAGGAGATGTGATTAACACCCATACTCCATGACCTTTATGTTATTCTTGTGGCAGTGAATTTCTTTTTATCTTTTCAATGAGTTAAGACTACAGGCATTTTACATTAATAGTTAGAACAGAATTTGAACCAAGGGTCTGTCACTGAACTACTTCTTAGGTGTAGATGAATTTCTTATCCCCTGCGTTCCAAATGCCTCATTTGTAGTCAACTGTCTCATGGGATATATTAGATAAGTTATAGAAACAGGTTTGTGATCGTCCTTGATGTAGGAAATGCTCAATAGATGGTAGTCATTGCCTAGTATAGTTATGTCTTTACCAGATAGGTTTTCTCTGCTTCATCTTTCTGTTCCTCAGGGACAGTGCACAGACTGGGTATAACGTAGATATTTGTTTAGTGAGCGAGTGGACGGATGGAATGATGCTGAAAGATGACCACGAGGCTCTCCTTTCAGTAAAACTAATGATACTTGACCAAGTTTTGCTTCTTTTTTCCTGAGGCTGAGTTTGCCTACATTTTTAAAAACTCAGGTCTATTGGTGGCTGTCCTATGCCCAGTGGCAAGGTGGGGAGAGAGAAAGAGGCAGTCACAAAAACACGTGGAAGGTGTCCCCTGGTGGAGCAGCCAAGAAGTGGAATGAAATACTTTCCTAACCAATTTGCAATAGAAAATTACTGTTCAGTGACTCCAGAAAAACCAGTTTCTGTGTCATCCTAATAGTTTATTAAAAGTGTCTCATTTCTTCTTCTTCTCACTATGTCAGACAGAATGAGTCGTAATTTCAAAAATGTGGTCTAAAATTTGCATTGTAATTCTTTGACATACGGCCAACATTTATTGAATGCTAAGGGGACATTACAGAGCAATCATTTATCAGGTCAAGAGAATACTGTTTGGAAAATTCACCAGGTATATATTTTTGAGATCTTGTAATATATTAATATTTTCAAATAAATGCCATTTCTTTTTTATGTCATAAATAATGTCACAGTTCATTTTAGAGCACTACATTCACTTAACTCTCCTAAAAGAGACTCTTTTAAATCAAGTTCAATGTTACTCTTCTTAAATTGGCAATGTTGTCAAATTTTTGGATTACTGTTCTCTAACAAGGAAGACTGCGGGACTGCCTGAATGCCAGCAAAGGAAGAACCCAGGCTCTGGGGAAGTTAGAAGCCTCACCTCACAGCCAGAGTGGGGCTTGGGCGCTCGGTTGGTCCTCAGTCTGGAGCTAACTTGATCTTGGGACAAACATTTTAGTGAATCAGATTCTTTCTCTATTTATTAATTCCTGTTGTCACTTTAACAAATTACACATATTTAGTGGCTTAACACAAATTTGTTCTCTTGTAGTTCTGGAGAGCAGAGTCTGAAATAAACCTTCTCAGCTAAAATCAAGGTGTCAGCAAAGCTCCGTCCTTCTGACAGGCTCCAGAGGAGAAGCTACCCCCTGCTTCTTCCACTTCTAGAGGCTGCTGATGTTTCTTGGCTCCTGGCCATGTTGCCCCAATTTCTGCTTCTGTGGTCACACTGCCTTCTCTTCTAATGTAGTCAGAAGTCTCTCTACCTGTCTCTTATAAAGGCATTTGTGAATAAATTTAGGACTCAGCTGGATGATCCAGCATAGTCTCCCTTTCCCCAGACCCTTCAATTCAATCCCATCTGCAAAGTCCCTTTGCTATATAACGTAACATTCACAGCTTTCAGGCATTGGAACTTGGGCATCTTGGGGTGTTATTACTCAGCCTACACCTTGCCTTTCCAAAGCTTTTTCATATCCAGAGTATACATTGACTTTTTTTAAAAACAAAGAATAAAATACTGGCTTTCCCAGGAGGGAAAAATAAGGCATTCAGAAGGCTGTAGATTGGGGAATGAGGGGTAGTTTGGGAAGGTTCTGATTTGGTCTCTGAAGTGTGGCTCATGTGGTTTGGTTATCAACAGACAGTGGGTCCCTGCCATTGTGAGTTGTTTCTATATTCAAATCCACTGATGGGATTTTGAGGTATGAGAACCATCACACGACTCACTTCACCTTTCACAAAAGAGATCTGTCGACAATGAACGGTCTCATCAAGTATTTATATGGTGCCCCAGCTGTACCACCGTCATCTCTATGTAGTCCTAGTGGACTAGGGTCACACCGCAAACCTAGAGAATTACTGCTTAGAGTGGAATTGATTCTTAATCTGCTGGAAACTAGAAACAGATAAATCCGTCTCCACCTTCTCCAATTACTGTATCTTTCCTTATAACTCTGGGTCGAGAATAGTTTAAACTTTCATTCTGATGGCCTTTAATTTTATAAGTTACATTAAAACTCATCAGAGTCGTTTAATTTTATGGAGTTCAATGCTAATATCCAGATGCATTCCCTCTGAAATAGATTTTTACCTTGTATTAAAAAGATTGAGCTTCCATTTTTAACACATATGTTCTTAATGGTCATGCTAATTTCACTGCTTATCTTTAAAATTGGCATATCATTGTTGTTGTTATTATTATTGTTATTATTATTATTGTGTATTGACCAAGTTGCCTCATTCACAAAGGATTGCTGTCAGAGTTATATAATACGAGAACAATGGGCGAATGTTGCTCATTTTAAATGTAAAATTATAAACCAATTACAGTGGTGGCTAAAACTCCTTCATGACATGTCACAATTTACTTCCAATGACATTTAAACCTATCTTACATGCTGAACAATCTGTAATAAATTATGATTTTTTTTTTGCTTCTGAAATGAAGCTATAATTATGACAGTTGAATTCTTGTTCTGGGAAATAAGGTGGCATTTAATTCCTTGAGAACAAATGACACTCACAAAAGAACAGTTAATTATTCTCAGCTGCAGAGGAAGGGAGGAGGGAGAGGAAAAACATGAAAAAGAACACGGTAGTGCTTTATGTGAAGTATCTATTAACTAATTCTTAACTAAGGCTGAACTGCAACTGAACTTCTGGGGCTGTCCCTGAGCCCAGGTAACCATTTTTATTTTAATTTTCAACAAAACTGAAACAGAAGGAATTAGCAAACTGAAACTTTCTTTATTCCTTGGACATGATAAATAATATTGTACAAAGGTTCTCACAGTCAGACTTAGTTCCAACGATGGGGATCTACACTGGAACCCAGTTAAATCAGTTTGGGGTGGGTTGGGGGGTGAGTGGGTAGTGTGGTTAATTACAGCTGCCCTAATTCAGGTCTTTAACTGCTATAGCCGTTCAATCCGTATTGCAAATAAAGAGAAAGAGAAGCATTGTAGCTCCAGAATGTTATTTTTGTTGTTGTTTGTTGCTAGTTTGAACAACAAGTATGCTTGTATTGGCTTTTCTCCGATGGCCCTTTCCTGTTCACTCTGGCAAAGCGCCTCAGTGCGATTGAATGTGCCAGCAAACACGAGGCCACTCTTCCTTGCTCGTCCTGACACCATCAGCTGCGATGTTAGCAGCCTGCTATTAGAGACGCCTTTTTCTTTGACTTCTCTTTCTTCCTTGGGAGGAATAGATACTCTGGAGAAGGGCCCTGCTGAGTGGAATTCCCCATTTTGACTGCAATTAGGGGTTGTGACTTGATTGATTTGGGGGCTCTCTGAAATGTAGCAGGATCAACACAGTTGCACACAAAACAAGGCATAATCCATTGGGTTAAATTAACGTTAAATCAGAGATGATTGGATTAATTGCTATTACATTTTATCTTCTGCGCACATGTGCTGTTGGCAGGCTTTCAGAGCCTTTTTAAAATTAGCTTGGAACTAGATGGAAATGGTACAGGTGCAAATGATTTGTGCGCTGGGTCTTTCAAGTACACAGTGGGCTCATAAGAAGGTGCAATTTTTTTTCAAATCATATTTTGGATGTGATTTACGAAAAAACTGCGCCGAGAATAAACTTGGCATCACTATACAGAAGCCATAGATCTGTTAAATGGCAAAAGGACCCTGTTGGCTAAAGATGACTTAGAAAATAGATCCCTTTTGTGTTGTGGCGTTGAGACTGTCCCTGTGTTCATTTTGTTTGCCTTACCTGTTTTTCTGCCCTTGTGGGAGTAGTGGGGTCCTAGACACTGATGCCACAGAGCCCTTAGTGTGGCATCTGATACCTGGAAAAGAGTTTTGAAAAGCCGCGATGCTTCAGCAAATGCTAAAGGTAAAATGTTGATGCGTTGTTTGTTAACAGGCTGAGTCTGTTGAATAGAAACAGGGTGAGGTATGTGACCAACACCTCAGTGAAATGATCAGATCAGGATCACGAAGCCAAGATACGCAAAGACTGGATCTTTCTATGTACTCATTTGCCCATCCACCCATGGCTCAGGCTCACTTCTGAGCTGCAGGTATCAAAACCTCTCAGTCACCTGCAGGAAAGTTTAGGTTTTTAGGCGTTAGGAAGCAGGGCGAATCAACAACTTTTTTAAAACCATTGTGCGCACAGGTATTGTAGGGAAGACAAAGAATTTGTTCTGGGGCTGGTCATATTTTGGATCAGCACGAATAAACGGGTGAAAGAACGGTGTCTCCTCGTCCCTGGCTTGCTCAACACTGCCAGCAACGCCAGGCTCATGACAGCGAGCAGCGAATCGTCAGCATGTTCCCTCCTGGGCAGTCTCCCTTCTGCTGAGCCTTTGTATTTCATGCATTTGTTTTTGTTTAGTGTCCCTGCCCTGAGTTTCTTGGCTTCTTCTCTAGTCGTGCCATCCCCGTGGCTGGCCCTGTTTAGACCGGTGACTTTCTGCACTTTCCCCGCCTTTTGAACCCATCTCTGCTTGCTCCTTGTTTTTAGCATTCCTTGTTGCCCTTCACGGACTCTTGTTTCCCATCCTCCATCACAGGCCATGTCGGTTCCCAGGCAAAAGGACATTTTGATATACAGGGTCCAGCACAAATAACACCCCTTTTTTATTACAAAATCTTTTACTGCAAAATCATAAGCATGTAACTCTGTAACAACAATATCGCACTCAAACACACCAGATGACATTTTAGGGGAAATGTTCAAATTAAAACTATGAATTATTATACCCATATTATTACCCTACCAACCACACGCAAGCAGGTGTTACTTCTGCTGGACCCTGTATATAAATACCCAAATGCAACAAAAGTGAAAGGGGCACACAAAAATTATTTCAATTATATCTATTGGTTTTTTTACATATCTATTTGTACCATTTAATGATCTCTTACCATGAATTCTACTTTGCTTAATATTAACATTGCTACATTTACCTGGTATATATTTTTACATCCTCATTTTCTCCCAATCTATGGTGTTTTGTTTTAGGTATATCTCTTATAAACAGCCAAATGATAAGCTTTATGTTTTGTTTGCTTGATTTACCCAAATATTTTTTATTTGTTATTTTGAAAAGGTAACACATATGTGATGAAGTTCACCTGAGGCTACCAGGGAAACTGAAAAGAAAGTTTCTGTCCTATCTGTGACCTCTGCTGTTCCAATTCCCAACTTCAGAGACCACCACTGGTACTGGGTTTTATTTTTACACATTCTTCCAGAAACAATATATGCATATATAAAACACACGTACATGTATCTCTCTCCTTATTTTACACACAAGTGAAATGATAGGACACTCTGCACAGTGTTCTGTATCTACGGCTTATCATTTGCTTAAATGTATGTTGGAGATTGTTCAATATCAGTACACATAGGGATGCTTCATTCTTTCTGAAGTCTCCATAATGTTCCTGGGTATGTTATAATTTATTAAACCTGTCACTTACTGATGAGCATTTAAGTCGTTTTTGGCCTTTTACTTTAATAAATAATGCTTGAACTTAATTTTTTATCCTCACTTCAAGGTGTATTTATTGATATTAGAGAGAGAGAGAGGAAGGGGGGAAGAGAGAGGGAGAAAGAGAAACCTCAATCGGCTGCCTCCCGAACACATGCACCCTGACTGGAGCTCAAACCCACCATCTGTGGATGCGCCGTGACTGGGGTCGAACCCGCAGCATTTTGACGCTCCAACCAACTGAGTCACTTGGTCAGGGCTGAACTTAATTTTTAATATGCTTGTGCATTATATCTAAAAATAATATTCCTAGAAATAAAATTTTAAAAATATTATTACAACATTTCAACTTCTTTTAATGTGAAGTAAACACTTGTGAAGGGGGCTCAGAAATGTACGTGCTGCTCAGTGAATCAATGCCTGTGTAATGCCTGTGTAAGCACCACTTGGCTCAAGGAGAGGCCTCCTGGGGTGCTGCCATCCAGAAGGCCCTTCCTGACCTCTTCCACTTCTCACCTGTTTCCCTCCTTCACTTCCTTCACTTTAATATTTTCGTTTAGATTTTCTTCCTTTGAACTCTATGTAATTGACTTATATGGTGGGATAGAATGAATGCTGGTGTCCTCCCCAAATTCATATGTTGAAATGTGATGGTATTAGGAGGTGATTATGCCATGAGGGTGGAACCTTCATGACTAGGATTAGTTCCTTATAAAACAAGAGACTCCACAGAGCTCCCTCACCCCGTTAGCCACGGGAGGACACAGCAAGAACAGTGCCATCTATGAACCAGAAAGGGCTCTCACCAGACACGGAATGTGCCAGTGCCTCGTTCTTGGACTTCCCAGTCTCCAGAACTCTGAGCCATAAATGTTTGTTGTTTGAGCCACCCAGCCTATCGTATTCTATCATAGCAACCTGAACGGACTGAAAAACACAGTGTGCAATTTTTGTCTCTAGCTTCTTTGCTCATTGGGTTTGTGATGGTTGTCCATGTTGTCTCATGTAACTATAGAGAGATCATTTTTATTGGAGTGTATTATCCAGTGAAGGAATATACCACACATTATTTTTTCTGCTGTTGGCGGACATTTGGGTTCTTTTCAGATTTGGCTATTTTGAATAATGCTGCTATGCTCACGTTATCATTGGGGATATACGCTAGCAGTCAGATTGGTAGATCATGGGTTCTATATATGTTTAACTTGAGTGTGTAATGCCCGACTCTTTTCCAAATTAATGCTGATGTCAGCATGTGTAAGAATTCACCTTGCTCCACATTCTTGCAAATAATTGATAATGTCACTATTTCTTTTTTTTTAAAGACACTCTTGTAATTGCACAGTGGCATTTCGAGGGGGTTGTGGTGCAAATTTTTCAAATTATTAAAGAAGTTAAGTATTTTTCCTCATTTAGATCTTATCCTTGTGAACCACCTGTCAAAGTCTCTCTGCTACTTTTCTTTTGGACTGTAAGAGCTCTCAGAGCACTTGTTATATTTTTATGGCTTATATTTTAATGTATGTAAACACATTCTCCTAATTTATGGTTAGCCTTTTCACTTTCTTAATGTTATCTTTTGATGAAAAAAGTTCCTAGATTTTTAAAAATATATTTAAGATTAGTTGGCATACAATATTATATTAGTTTCAGGTGTACAACATAGTGATTTGACATTTCCATACTTTATCATATGATCACCACTAAGTCTAGTACCCATCAGTCACCATGCAAACTCATCACAATATTATTTATATTTGTCCTTTACCTGTTCACCCATCCCTCTGGAAACCATCAATTTGAGCTCTGTTTATATGAGTC
>VMDR010023042.1:0-15845 GCA_007922815.1 Macrotus californicus | reverse complement strand
CTTGAAGAACTCCCTTTAATATTTCTTGTAAGGTTGGTCTGGTGGTGATGAATTTCTTCAGCTTTTGTTTGTCTACAAATATCTTTATCTCTTTTTCAATTCTGAAGAACATCTTTGTTAGGTAGAATATTCTTGGTTGGTAGCTTTTTTATTTAAGCAATTGAATATATCATCTCACTCACTTGTAGCCTACAAAGTCTCTGCTGAAAAATCTGCTCACAGATACAAATTTCATTAGCTTTCAGAGCTAGATATTTTGTGACTTGACCATCAAGTGGGACCTTAAAAGTTGGGGTGCTAGATGTACAGTCCAAACCCTTCACTCCTCAGGAGAGGGTTCACTCCAGTTGAGGATTTCCTCCCAATTATATGGTGTTGCACTAGGGGGGGAATGTATGGTGAGAATACATCTCCATCTTTCCCACCCATTTCCATGTTGGTGTTTTCTCATTTACCTGAAGTGTAGGAGTCACTCAGTTAGTTTTAGGATTTCTCTGAGATGGAATAGCTCTAGGTGACTGGGGGAAGAGAGAAGTTTAGATTCTTATGTCACCATCTTGGTCCCTTGTCTAAATTTGAATGTTATTAATTTTTTAAAAGCATCACTTAAATCACAGGACAGCATGGAGGGATCTATTTGTTTGCTTTTGTAGAAGATAACAAGTTGATTCAAAAATATATATAAAAATGGCAACTGTGAAACTGGAAACCACCCTTACTCCTAATCCCTCACCTACAGAAGAAAACAGAATCTAACCAGGAGGTTGCTAACCCAGGACACTATATTAAACATCCTTTACAGAACAGATGGGCACTCTGGTTTTTTTAAAATGATAAAAGCAAAACTTGGCAAGCAAACCTTCAGCCGATCTCTGAGTTTGATACTACTGAAGACTTTTGGGCTCTGTACAACCATATCCAGTTGTCTAGTAATTTAATTCCTGGGTGTGACTACTCACTTTTTAAGGATGGCATTAAGCCTGTGTGGGAAGATGAGAAAAACAAACGAGGAGAATGATGGCTAATTACATTAAGCAAACAGTACAGACGAAGTGACCTCGATCGCTTTTGGCTAGAGATACTGCTGGGCCTTATTGGAGAATCTTTTGATGACTACATGATGATGTCTGTGGAGCTGTTGTTAATGTTAGAGCTAAAGGTGATAAGATAGCGGTATGGAGAACTGAATGTGAAAACAGATGCTGTTACATACATAGGGAGGGTATACAAGGAAAGGTTAGGGCTTCCTCCAAAGATGATGACTGGTTATCAGTCCCATGCAGATACAGCTACCAAGAGCAGCACCACCACTAAAAATAGGTTTGTTGTTTAAGACACCTTCTGAGTATTCTCATAGTAGACTGTGTCAAGCAATCGAGATTTGGGAGTTGAACCAAAGCCTCTTTAAAAGCAGAGTAGACCGCATTTAAATTTTATTTCCATCTAAATGTTGCAAAGGTGTAAGATAAGTCTCATTTGTCTTTGTCTTGTACTTCTGTGTTCATTTTTTTTTTAATTTTGGCTAGAGTGTCCACTTATCCAGTCAAAGAATTACAGTACACATTGTCCCCAGAATCCATAAATGTGTTTCTGGCCCCCTCTGTAATAGTTTAGGAAAACTATCATTACAAACATTCTACCCACCCACAAAGTTGAAAAAGAACTTGCATTTCTATAACTTACAGGACAAGAGTTCTGTTTGTGTTCCATTGTGAGATATGTAAATAATATCAATAATAAAGAAATGGAATATCACATAAAAAAGAACAAAGTCTTACTATTTATGTTACATTATGTTGAGTGAAAAAGGTAAAGGGATTAAGAACTACAAATTGATGGTTACAAAACAGTCACGGGGATGAGAGCCCAGGGAATACTGTCAATGAGGTAATAGCTAAGTATGGTGCCAGGTGCATGCTAGAATCATCAGGGTGATCACTTTGTAAATTATATAAATATCTAACCACTATGTTGTACACCTGAGACTAATATAAAATAATATTGAATACCAGTTGTAATTAAAAATAATAATAAAACAAAGTGCACCCATGGGGAAAAACTGAAATATTATATAACAATGTAAAATGAAAAGTTAAAGCCCTTCTGTATGTCCCCCTACAGCTACTGATGTCTTGGAAGTCTCCCACAAGCACCTTCTCAAGCAGAGCCATTTCCCTTTCCTCCACGTAGGTAAGAACTGTCCTGACTTTTGCATTTATTATTATCTTACTTTTTGTTTTAGCTTTACTGCACATGGATGCATTTTAAACTATGTGTTATTTAAATATGTACACCTTAGAATGCACATACATGTCACATAATATCATACTTCATATATTTTGCAGCTTGTTTTTATCATTCAATATTGTGCTGTTAAAATGTATTCACATTGATGGGTAAAGTTAAGCCCTTTGCCATGTAGAATTCCATTACGTGTTCTGAACTCATACACACGTGGTCATCAAACATGTGAAATAGTGCTCACTTCAGCAGCATGTGTACTAAATATCTGAAATAAAGACTGTGAAAAGAAGAGGAAAATGTGGCTATGGTGACTGGGGAATTGAATTTTTTATTTTAATTAATTTAAATTTCAATAGCCACCTGAGACTAACAGCGCAGTGCTAGTACAGACCTAGGAGTAGGACTGATAGGTCCTACACTATGCACGTCTTCTATTTTAAGGGACCATGACAAACTGCTTTATTCCCACCCACAGTGCATAGGCGTTCCTGTGGCTCTGCAGCCTCACAAATGCTTCTATTGTCAACAAAATGTGAATCAGAAGTATCTGAGGAGCTTCTAAACACACACACACACACCCTTCTATAGGAGTGGGAGGGTATGAGTGCATGTATTTTCAAAAAGCTCATCAAATGGTTTTCTACTCATACATTCCCTGGTGGCCTCGGGGCTGTAGGCCTTTGGAAATATTAGATGAGGAAGGGTAAGCCCAACAGCTCTGTTTTAGAATAATGGTGAAATGAAGGATCAGACTGGAGGGAAGCCAGATATCTACAGGAAACCTGATGAATAAGCTCTCCCAATAGTGCAAATGAGGGATGACGCACATCCGCACTATGCTGCTAGCTGTGTGGAGGCAGATCTATTAGTCAGGTTCATGTCACAAAAGAGGGACTTAACTCCTCAATCAAGCTTCTTAACTCAGTATTGACAATAACCACTGATGTCCACAGCTGGATAAAGAACACATTTCTAGGTCTGCAAAACAATAATTACATGGTCTTTTTTCCAAGATTTTACTTATCTATTTTTAGAGAGAGGGGAAGGGAGGGAGAAAGAGAAAGAGAGAAACATCTCTGTGTGAAAAAAACATCGATTGGTTGCTTCTCACATGTGCCCCAACTGGGGACCAGGCCTGCAACCCAGGCATATACCCTGACCAGAAATCGAACCTTTCCCTTTGCAGGATGATGCCCAATCAACTGAGCCACACTGGCCAGGGTAATACTTACATGTTCTTGCCTTGTGAAATTAGCAGGGGTCCCCTCATAACTATTCCTTTCCCAAGATTCCATACACATTCTCTGAAGCACAGTAATTTCAAGAAAGACCTGATGAGGCCTTTATCTTCCAAGTCACCCATTTTCCCTGAAAAGTACTTAGAATTCAGATTTAAAACCACTCATCTAGACAAGGTTGCTGAACAGGCACTTCTCCCCTAGTCTAGGCCTAACTACCTCCCTGCCTGGAGCCCGGAAGGCATACCCGGACAGGGGCAAAGCAGGACACTTCGCTGTGACCTCGCTGGCTACAGCTGCTCACCAGGGAGTGGTCACCTGTCATGAACTGTATTCAAAACCAAGAACCAAGGTGTGGTCTGAGCTCCTTTAAGCTCAAGGGTTTGGGGGCTACCGGTGAGTCCCCAGAGAAGAGTTCAGAAGAGGAGCATGGAAGGGGGGTGGCCCACTGGAGGGGGACTCCTCCTCTGCCTCACTGCCAGCCTTCTGCTTCAAGGTAAGTTGGGGCAAGAATAGGGGAAAATGGGAATGTTGTTCTGGACAAAACACTCTATTTGGACCAGAAACTCTATTATTCTCCAGAACAAGAGTGCAACCAAAATAGCTGGGCTCAACGTTTCCGTTCTTTGTAGTACCTGTGTCTGGTTTCCTTTGGGGGCAGATGAAAAGCCCACCTCACTGACCAGTACACAATCTCTCTCTCCCTCACCTGCATAGGCATCTACCAAACTGTCTGCCTGGCCATTTTACCGTCTCTCCAAGTCCGCCCCTTTATAATGTCCAACAGCTCCTTTCTGCCAAAATGTAGTGACTGTGGCCCTGGCTGGTGTGGCTCAGTGGGTTGGGCATCACTCTGCAAACCTAAAAGTTGTCGGTTGGCTTCCCAGTCAGGGCATCTACCTGGGTTGCAAGCCAGGTCCCTAGCTGGAGGTGTGCAAGAGGCAACCGATTAATATTTCTCCCTCACATCAATGTTTCTCTCCCTCTCTTTCTCTCTCCCTTTCCCTCTCTTTAAAAATAAATAAATAAAATATGCTTTAAAAAGAGATAGTAACTGTGAACAGGGTAGCTGGGTCCTATTAACAATAACATAACTCCTTACCCACCTCACATGGGAAGACCTGGTAGAAGTGTATGGAGGGGAACAGACAACATCTGCTTCCCTTGGTATCTTTCTCCTTAGCTTGGATATGTACCTTATGAGTTCATCGCTATGGGGAGAGAGTGGAAGAGGCTTGGGTAAGAACTTGCTGGGCTATAGTTACAGGAACAACCACAGAGCCACCCAGGGTTGGACCATAGGTGAGGTGGGCAAAAGGGCTTTCACATCTTATTGTATAGCTTCACCAACCACATGGTGAATGATCACTGAAATCTTCCCAAAATGGTGATGATGAAAATGGCTCCCACTGATCTTAGAGGAAGTCATTGAATTTGAGAAGGGCAGAGAACAAGCACACAGCAAGTAGCCAATAAACTCACATACAAGTATCTTCAGTCTCCATATATTTAACACTGCACTCATGTTTACATCTCTCCAAACTTTTCCTTTCAGCAAATGGGTAAACATGAAAATGGGAAGGGAAAATTGAAAAAATTTTAGGGAAATTTTGGTTAGTGTCTATGAGGAAGAATCATAATAGAGCTAGAGAGAAAAAAGTATGGTCAAACAAGAGCCAAAACTTTAAGTGCACCTAAATGTTGCAACTGTGGAAGCAATAAGACTCCCCAGAGAGTCTATTTGCATAAAAATTTGGGTAGTCTTTACATGGGAGCAAAAGCACAGGAAGAAAGGGCTGAGCCCTGAGCCCTGAAAGGTCAGCTCACCACATCACCTTCCACCATTTGCCTACCAGACCAGCGCATCCTCCCAGCCCTGCCAGTAAGAGCTTGGTCTTCGAGAAGGAGGGGCTCACATGCCTCACCCCATGTCCACATTTTCTTTCTCTGCCGAGAAGCTCTCAGACCCTGACACTCTTCTCGTTTAGGAAACACAAAAACCCTATTCCCATCTCCTAAGGTCTCTGCTTTCTACAGGAAGGGCAAACACTTTCACCATCAACTGCTCGGGTTTTGACCAGCATGGGGTGGACCCTGTTGCCTTCCAGACTGTGTTTAAACAGAAGGACTTCCGTCCAGGAATCAATCACAGCATCCCCACTCAGGTCAACATCTCCTTCACTCTGTCTGCCATCTTGGAAGTGGTGAGTTCTGACCACATTCTCTCCAAAGGCTGCTAACAGAGAATAAGGAGTCTTTACCCTGTTAACCCAACTTCGCACTGGTCCAGGGGTGAGCAGTGAGTCCCCTGAATGGATGTTGTACAAGTTAGATGTTCATCCCATGGGGTGGAGAGACATGAAAGGGAATGCTGCAGTGACATCTCTGCAGAGTACATTTGTCCTTGAGTCCTGCCCTTGTGGGAATATTCTTTAAAGAACATATCCCCAGTGGGTCCCATGCTGGCTTTTTTTCCCTACAATTTTCATACAACCTGCATTTTTCTGACCCACTTTTCTTTTGGAACTTGTGAATGAAAAGCTGAACTGTCGCATGGGACCACTTAGGAAACAAAGGCAAGAGATAGACTAGGACCTGAACTCATGATATTAATCATCCTGGATGTTTCTTGTGTGTGTGTGTATGTCAGAATCCACAACTTCAGCTGCTGACATCATTTCTGTGGTTAACAATGGTATGTAACATCATCTTTCTTATCGCTCCTTCCCTTTTTTTTCTGGCTTTGCAAAAATCACATTTCTGGCTTTGCATTTGATAGTGCCCAAGAGAATAGACGCATCCAACTAGAATGGGGCCAGTAGTTTTCTGTGCCGCCAAACAATTTTGAAAGACAGATGGAAAATACAGGAAGAAGAAGTACAATACAGTTGGAAGTCCCCAAGGAAGCTCCAGGACCCAAATATATGTAGCACCCAGCTTAAGATTTCCCTGAGTGGAAAGTGAAAGCCAGTAAGACTTTGTTAGCTACAGAATGGGAGGCATTATCATGAGGATAAGAAGACAAACCAGAATTCAAAAGAAAGTGAGCTCAAAAAGACAGCATGCATAACAACATGCACAGTATGATCCTGGCTGTGTAAATAAAAATGAATGCTGGAATATGTATTAATTTTTTTCTAGAATGATACACAACAAATTATTAATCATGGAACTGAGCTGGGGATATGAACAGGGTTAGAGTGAATTGAGAAGGAAAAAGATTGCTTTTTATATTATAACTTTCCAGAACAATTGAATTTTTATCATATACCCATTGTACATACAGTCAGAAAAATACATACATATGTATACATGTTTAAGGGAATGGAAGGGCAGGAGATGCTGACATAAACTCGTTCCAGGTTTCAGCCATAACCATCCCTTTGTGCCCTGTGCTCTAGACCTGGAATAATCCCTTCATCAGCTGGGATTCAGACGAATGTGGTCATATCAATAAACTCACTGTGACAACTGAGAACCTGTGGCTTCCAGATATCTTCATCATAGAATCGTGGGTATCAGGGCTGGGGAAGCTGGAGGGAAGGCTTTTAGCAAGGAGCAGACCAGGGCAGAGCAGGGCAAACCCATTCCACGCGGCCACTAAAAACTTATTTCAGGGAGGAATACAATCACAGCTCACCAGCTTCCCCCCTCGGACTGGGAAAGTGGTGGGCACAAAAGATGGCAGAGTGGCCATCATGAGCAACACTGGGAAGCCTCGCCTTAAGAGAGAAACTTAAACAGATATGAAACCAGAACATTTACTTCCCTCCCCTCCTGCCACCTAGCATGGATGTGGATCAGACCCAGGAAGGCCTCTCTGCACTTGTGACTAATGACGGTCACATTGTGTACAGCAAACCAATGCGGGTGACCAGCATCTGTAACCTGGACATCTTCTACTTCCCCTTTGACCAGCAGAACTGCACACTCACCTTTGGCTCTGTCCTCTACACAGGTGAGTGGCGGTGAGGGTTTCAGTTTGGGGTAAAATGAGATCAACTAGTGAGGTAGCAAAAAAGTACACACAGCCAGAGTCATTTTAACACACAGAAAGGGAGGGTCAAGCATTTGCTAACTGGGATGGTGCGGATGGTGAGGTGGGGGACTTAGACAGGGACAAGACTTCCTGAGAAAGTCCAGAATGAAAAGCAGGCAATTGAGCAGCTAGGAAGTGATGTCATAGGACAATCTGAAAAAGGTAGCTAAATCAGTTTTCTAATTTATCTCTCTGAGCCCTGCACAAGTTGGGACTGAAAGTGAGTTGAATGAATATTTGTCTCCCCTGCAGTGGAAAACATGTTGCTGGGCATGGAAAAGGAAGTGTGGGAGATAGTGGACACCTCACGTGACATTATCCGCACACAAGGGCAGTGGGAGCTCATGGGCATCAACAAGGCCACCCCGAAGATGTCTGTGGGCTCCAGTCTTTTTGACCAGATCGTGTTCTATGTAAGCCCAGAGATTTTGGCATGGATGTCTATCCCCAGATCTCCATCTTTGGACCCTTTTTAGTCCTAGAGCCTCTTGCTTCTTGCTCCAAGACCAGAAAGCCCCTGGGCACCATATCCCTAAGCCTTCCTCTCTCCCGAGTCACCCAAAGCAGCCCTCTTTCTGAACCTGTCAGCTCTGGCCTTGGTTTTCTTTGGTGGGTACAGGGGAATCTCTTTCATTAAGATTTTATTTATTTATTTATTTATTTGTTTTTAGAGAGAGGGGAAGGGAAGGAGAAAAAGAGAGAGAAACATCAATGTGAGTGAGAAACACCGATCAGTTGCCTCTTGTACACACCCCAACCAGGGACTGAACCTGCAACCCAGGCATGTGCCCTGACCAGGAATAAAACCTATGACATTTTGCTTTGTGGACAACACTCAACCAACTGAGCCACACCAGTTAGGGCAGTATGGGGAGTCTTATTAGTCATATGTAAGCTGCTCCTCATCATCAAGTCCCAGACATAGCTCCTGTTGTAATGAGACACTAAGAAATTAAGGAGCTGGAGCATCCTTAGGTCTCCCTTAAGTCTCCTAGCTTCACCTGGCTCTGTGCTGTCTCCTCCCCATCAGGTGGCCATCAGGCGCAAGCCCAGACTCTACGTCATAAACCTGCTGGTGCCCAGTAGCTTTCTGGTTGCCATCGATGCCCTCAGCTTCTACCTGCCAGCAGAAAACGAGAACCGCGCCCCATTCAAGATAACCCTTCTGCTGGGCTACAATGTCTTCCTGCTCATGATGAATAAACTACTCCCTGCCAGTGGCACCCCCCTCATCAGTATGTACCCCATTCCCCAAATATTGGACAATGAAAAGAAGGGGAAAAAAGGAGGCAGGGTAGGCAGGTGACCTGGCTAGAGCTGCTGAGCAAATAAGGCAAAAAGAAGAAAGAAATCATCTCAGAAAGGGCTCTCTGTGTGAGACAGAGAAAAGGAGGGAGAGGGGTTGGTAGTTCTTCTGGACATGCTTCACTCTGGTGTGCTCCTTACCCCCACCCCAGGTGTCTACTTTGCTCTTTGCCTGTCACTGATGGTATTCAGCCTGCTGGAGACCATCTTCATCACCTACCTGCTACACCTGGCCACCACTCAGCCCCCACCCATGCCCCGGTGGCTCCACTCTCTGCTCCTCTACTGCACCAGCCCAATGAAATGCTGCCCCACTGCACTCTGGAAGGAGAATGTGGGCCCAGGTCTCACCCCCACTCACATGCCGGGTAAGGGAAGTCAGCACTGTCCATACTCTCTCAGCTTCCGTAACACCCCACTTCTCTAATTGTGTTTCCTTCCCACTCCCTGGTGAGTATCTGTCTTCTCCACAGGCCTGAAAGAACCCAGGGAATTGGTAGGGAAGAAGCTGGAACCCAGAAAGGCAGAGTTAGATGGGAGCTCAGGATTGACGAGGGCCCAGCTAACTGACCTGTGGGTACAGTTCAGCCACACGATGGACACCTTCCTCTTCCGCCTCTACCTGCTCTTCTTGGCCTCCTCTATCATCACGGTCATTGTCCTCTGGAGTACCTAGGAGCTGAGATCTGCTGTGCCAGAGCACCCTGGTGCTCGGGTTTCCTCAGTCTCGGCTGACCATCCCAGACCTTGCTCCTTTGCTTGTGCAGTCCCAAATGCACCCATGACCCCAATCCAGGCCTCCCTGCTCCTGTCACTGCTGACTCACTCAGAAACAAAAAACACCACCCCCAATAGAATAGAAAATAGTACAGCTACTTTAGAAAACAGTTTGGCAGCTTCTCAAAATGTTGAACATAGAGTTACTATGTGACCTGGCAGTCCCATTCCTAGTATAAACCCAACACAAATAATAACATATGTTCACACAAAAATTTGTACTCAAATGTTCATAGCAGCGTTATTCATGATAGCTAAAATGTGGAAATGAACCAGATGTTTATTAACTAATGAATGGATAAATAAAATGTTATATATCCATGCAATGGAATATCATTCTGCCTTAAAAAGAAATGAAGCACTAATATATGATAAAACATGGATGAAAGTTGAAAATATGAAAAAAATCTAGTTACAAAAGACCACATTTATACAATCGCACTTGTACAAAATGTTCAGAATATGCTCATCTATAGCTATAGAAAGTAGATTAGTGGTTGCCTAGGCCTTGGTGGAGAAAGGGGCAGGTGAATGAGGAATGACCAGTAATAGTTACAAGATTGGGGATGATAAAAATGTTCTAAAATTAGCCCTGGCTGGTGCAGCTCAGTGGATTGAGAGCCAGCCAGTGGACCTGGGGGTTGCTGGTTCAGTTCCCAGTCAGAGCACATGCCTGGGTCATGCGCTAGGCCCTGGGATGGGGATGTGAGAGAGGCAACCGATGGCTGTTGCCCTCACACATCAAATTTCTCTCCCTCCTTTCCCCTCTCTCTAAAAATCAATCAATCAATCAAATCTTTTCAAACAATGTTCTAAAATTAGATTGTGGTGATGATTACATAACTATATTAAATATCCTAAAAACCATTGAATTTTGTGCTTTAAGTGGACGAATTTTCTGGTATGTAAATTATATCTCAATACAGCAGTTAAACAACAAAAATAAATAAATACCCCCACTGCAGATTTCTCTCTGCCCACCACCTCCCCCTTGCTTATTCTCTCATTCCACTGCTCCCCGCTGCCGTCTCCTCGACTCCCTGACTCCTGGACCCATATATCCAGCTTCCATCCGTGTTTGCCCCTGCCCTCCTCCACCATCGATGACTCCCACGGGGCTCACCTGGACCTCCGCTCCCCACTCACCTGTCAGGTTTTCACGCTTCCTTGCATCGCCACAGCTTCAGTTCAGACACAGCTTCCACCACTTCTAACTAAACGAAATTCTCACAGCCGGACCAGCTCAGGGCTCCTTAACAGAAGGAGGTGATTCAGACATTATACCTAAGAGGGTAGTTCCCAGGGCCTTGAACTATTTCACATGGGGACGGAGGAGGTTGGGGAGTGCAGTGAAGAACAGCAGCCCTGCTTCACTTTCTGCAATTGAAGGTGAAGTACAGGGCTGGGGTAGCTGATGCCCCTCATCGTTCAGCGGGCAGGTGAAGCTCCTGCATGTGCGACACGCCATCAGGCCCAAGTGAGAGCTTCTGCTTCCACGGACAGTCCAGTCATCTGGCTCTCAGAAGCACAACATGGGATGAATAAATGAGCGAGGCATTCATTCATTCATGTATGCAATCTTTACTAAGAGCTTACTTATAAAGTAGACTTTTTTTTTCCTAAGTGCTGTGGAAATGGCAATGAACACGACATATAGGAGGAGACTGATTTTCCAAAACAACAAATTAAATAAGATGATTCCTACACCGACAATCATGCTGAAGAAAATAAAAAAAGGGTAATAGGACAGAGAATGACACACAGATTAACAGGATGTTCCAAGAAGGCCTCTCTGAGAAAGTGACATTCGTGCCAGCCCAGAAATGAATGATGAGATAAGGATGACTTAGGTCCTGGGATGTCACACTGGTATATCCATGAGGGAGGGTGGGGCGAAACGTCACAGGCGCCACATTTACAGAAGCCATCAGAGTAGCCAGGATCTTTGGGTGACTGAGGTGAGAAACTGGAGGGCGAGTCCCATGTTGGTTGTTGCTATTGTGTAATGTTTAAGGATTGTGAGGGTAAGCATTTATAATCCACTCAAAGCATCTAGAACAGTGTCTTTCAAACAGGTTTGATCACGGAATCTATTTTACTCATCCATGCATACTGCCTCACTCAAAAAAAGAACTGATGATAATATAGACTTACAAAAGAATAAAATTAAAGGTTGCAACAAACAGTGCTAGAATTACACGTGGATTTGCTTACCAGATACTATAGGAGAGAATAGGAGTTTACATGTCTTTTTAATTATAGAACAATGCTGGAAAACTTTGAATAGGTAATATTTTTATTACACTTATCTTGGCATTATATTACAAGTTATTTAACTAGCTTGTGCTCTCTGAAAGTGTACCACCAACACATTGTCACTGCACAGGCAGGTTTGGCGGAATTTCACACATCCATTTTAACAAGAAATAGAGACCCAAACACAAAGCAAAACTACTTTTGATGAAAATATGGGTCACAACACCCTAACAGAGAACCAAACAATCCACATGACATCAAAGAGATGATGGATAACTAAACAAAGCTAGCAGTTTATTACTAAAAAGCATGCACAGCGCCTCAGGTCAATGCTGTTGATGCACTAATTACAGAAGCTTAGCAACTGAGAGAATTCCAGCAGTCCCCCTGTCTGCCTGCAAGCAGGAGCTTAGTGACATTCCCAGAGGCTGCAGGATCTCAGTACAATGCCAAAGTTGAATCGTGAGGACATTTGGGTAATATGCAAATTTTGGTATACGGTTGCCTCATTTTAGCAATCCTGAATTAGCATGTTCTCAGCAGTAAGTAAAACTAAAAGGAAGTCCTGAAGAAAGGACTTCCTTCAGCCCTTTGAGAGGCCCTTACTGCCCTCTAGTGGGGACCCTACTCAGGCCTCTCTGAGACGGTTGGCAACCTTAGGATCTGTGCAAGCTAGTACACCATGCATAGTGTGCCTACCTTATCCATACATCCCCGACTAAAATTTGGTCACATTGTCAGGGTTTTTTTTTTCTGATTTGTAAAATCATTTCTTTGAATAGCTTTTTAAAAATCTATAAATAACATTACATTCATAGACTTAGTGACTTGCCTTTATTAAAGAACTAAGTGACATGAAAAGAAATATGAAAGCTACAAAGAAAACAAAGAACATGTATCAACTAACACGCACCTGTAATTTCCATCACTGACCTACTCCTGAAGCTGGAGAGCTGGTGAACTATTATTCCATTAGTCCTCGTTGAGCAAGAACTCTTCTTGTTTGAGTACTAATGGGTCACAGTAAAAGAGATATGTGGGGGCTTCTGCTACAGCTGTCATGAAAGGTTATTAGGTTAGACCTTTCCTTGGTTTGGACATAGAAAAGTTGTTTTGATAATAGTAGCCATCACTTACTGAGTACATACTTCCTATATGCCAAGTTCATTACATTCATTATCTCATTTGATCCTCACAGCAATTCTCTTTTCTATAGGTGGATTTTAACATTATTCCCAGTTTACAGGTAAAGATGCCAAAGAAGAAAGAGGTTAAGATCCTTCCCCAGGATCACACAGTGAGTAAGTTGTGGGACCATTTTGAACCCAGTTTTGTCTAATTCTTCATCTTATATTTTACCACATCCAGATCATTGCCAAGGAATGCAGAATAATAATATGAAAAACTAAGCATTAAACTCTGAATCCAGAATAATCTCTGGCAAGGATTCTCCCACACCATTCCATTTGATAACTCTTAACCTCAGGGTGTTACTCTTCACTGTGGCCATTGTCAGCCTTTGGACTTCCCAGGAATTCCTTGCCTCTCACTGGGACACACACACACACACACACACACACACACACACACACAACTGCTGAAATCTGAATGAACTCTAGGGAATATGCTGTTCAAAGACAGTTTTCAAAAAAAGACTAAGTCATGACTCATACAAATATATATTAAAGACTTGACTGAACTCATACACTGTGTGAGAGAACAGGAGGCTGTGTTAACTGGTTCAAAGGAAAAGTCAAGAACCACAAATGCATATGGCGTAAAGATAGCAAGTGGAGAATAGAGGCAATTTTTCCACAGGAAGACAAGACAGAGGTGGCGTGTTGATGTTAGACTTTACCTGAGCCTTAGGTCTGCAGAAAGCCATGATGGTTATGAAATCTCCCCAACCATTTGCTTTCTGAAACCCTTCACCCTTTTGTGTCCCAGCACATGGCCAACTGTGAAGAACCGCCTGTCCCCATAGGGCTTAGACAAGACCCAGTGCCCACTCTTTCTCAGGACTCCCACAAGAGTCGACAACTGATTCCCCTGTGTACCTATAACAAGGCCAAACATGAACTCTTCCCTTTATTTCTGAACCTGCCAAAAAGACCAGATACAGGTCCTCCAACTCCTGGTTCTTTGTCACATGACTGATTAACAGAGATTAGAACTGTTTATCCCCTAAAACTATCTGGACATAGAGGTCAACATTGCTGGGTTGGCACCTGCTGTTTAAAGTCTGCCTTAAAGTCTTGAGAATTCTCAGCCTGGCTTTTGGCGGTGACAGTTTTTTGTTTTGTTTTGTTTTGTTTTGTTTTGTTTTGTTTTGTTTTTTTAGACAGAGGAGAAGGGAGGGAGAAAGAGAGGGAGAGAAACATCAATGTGTGGTTGTCTCTCACAGGGCCCTCACTGGGGACCTGGCCTGCAACCTACGCATGTGCCCTGACTAGAAATCAAACTGGTGACCCTTTGGTTCACAGGCCAGTGCTCAATCCACTGAGCCATACCAGCCAGGGCTGGGGGTGACAGTTTTTTACCTGGCACTGGTGGAGTCCCACCTCCGCAATCACTGCTGCTGCAGACCCCTCTGAGCCTCAGACAGGGCCTCCACCTGGCCATGACAGTCCACCCCACAGCCTCCACTGCAGAGTTGCCTCGTTCATCACGGCCCCCAGGGCAGTTCTGGGAGCTCTCAGTGCAGCCTTCATCCACCCTCCATGAGGGGCACAGAGGAACTTCTGGCATCCTTTCACATCTCATAGGGACCAAGAGAGGAGCAGGAGGGCTAACTCAGGCCCTCTCTTGGCCTAACCACTCTGTACTCTTACAGCTTCTACATATTTATCAGTTTGGGGCCACAAGGAATAGCAGTCCCTTTCCAGGATCCCAGGTCAGTGGTAGAACATGAGTTCTCTCTCCCTTGGCTTTTGTCTCAGCCTACCTAGCCTGTTTGGCTTACCACATTGGCGTCCATCATTTGCCTTCCAGCCCAAACCATCCTCCCTGGACTTGGTGGGAAGTAGCCAGCATTTGGGCAAGAAGTGGCCTTCCTCCCCCATTCTCTGTCTCAGTGTTTGACAGGAAGGCCTTCCATCCAGTTACCAGCTCCAGCACACCACCCTAGTTAACACCTCCCTCCCGGTGTCTGCTATTCTAGATGTGGTGAGTGCTGCCCACTCTAGTTCTCCTTAGTATCCTTAATTTTCTTTTTTTGAATCCTTGGCAAGGCAACCCTTAAAGCCCTTGACCACCTTGCAGCTTCTTCCTTTGTTGCTCTATGGCATTTGTGCCGTGGGGGTCTCAAAGGTGCTCTGTCCAGTTCAGCAGGATGAGGTATAAACAGCACGTGGGAGAGGATTTCTCTTCTTCTCACCCAGTGATTCTCTACACTGGCTGCGCACCAGTGTCCAGTCTCTTCTCCCAGAGGTCCTGAGTGCATGGAGCCTGGGCATCAGTACTTTTAAGCTCCTCATTTGATTCTAAGATATAGCCCGTGTCGAGAAGAACTAGTCTAATCCAGTCATGCTATGAACTCTCCTGCCCATGGCCTAACACATGTTCTTTAACATCTTTTGGCCTTGATCTATAATGTTGGCCTTGATCACAGCACCACTTTTATATACCTTGGGGGATGGTAAACAAAAATGTTACCAGCAACATGCTCAAAACAGAGCGTTCTTTTGGCAGAATGAACAGCTACAGTCCTTGTCATCATTCCTGAGGCTGGAAAGTGTATGAAAAACACTGTTTATTCTCTCCCTTCATTTACAGTCGAAAAGGATTTTAAACCAGGACAATACTTTGACTCTTTATATATGTAACAACAAAGCTTTAAAACACATGAGGGAGAAATAGAAACATCCACAGTCATGGTAAGAGGTTTCAATACACGCATACTGCTTTCCAAAGAATAAACATATAGTGATTTTTAACAGCACAATTAAGAAATTTGATTTAATAAACACAACAATCATTGTGCCAGT
>VMDR010023041.1:0-15844 GCA_007922815.1 Macrotus californicus | reverse complement strand
AGATTCTTGTCCTCCATTGTAGGGCAAAATCTTTCTAAAATTTAAAATCTTTTGCCTAGTTTAGCAGCCTCTTATATGACTTTCTGCCCCAAGCTTCTGTAACAGTTCATAGGAAAGGTAACACATTTTAAAAAGCCAGAGTTATTAACTTGTGGAGGCAGGATGAAAACATAGCTTGCAGTAGATAGGCATCCTTGTGGTTTGATTGGCTAGGAAATTCGGTGTGCTTATTCTCCATTAGATGAGGATCTAGAATGATAACCTTGTCCTTAACTTTTGGAATAATTGACAGATATTTTTGTACAATGATCAAAGCTTAAATGGAGGTTAAGATAAAGAATACAGAGTACAGAATAGGTATTTAAAAGTCTACTCATACATTTGCATTCATTATTCATACAGTGTCTCTCCAGAAAAGAATTCGGTGTGGTTTACAATAAAAGACACATAGACACAACCTTTAGAAATAGGGCAAGAAGACATGAGATAAATTTAAAAAATCAAAAGTATTAAAACAATTCGATATTCCTGACCTGTGGGATACTACAGGTTTTGAACGAAGCATTATACGTGAAAATACAAGAGGTTACATTGCTTTTATTAAAAAAGTTATGTTATTAGAAGATAAAAACTATTTATCTCAATAAGGAGCAACGTGAATTTTTAGAGTAAGCACACTAAATAACAATGACTTTTGTGATGAATAATAGTTATTTGAAAATGCAGAAACTTGATCCAAAATGGTGAGAGAGAAGATCAGAATGTGGAGGGAACAGAGCAGGGAGTTTTCAGTTGGCTGTCCACCTTTTGGCTTATCTGGAATACTTATTTTGTTTTGGTTTTAGTAATGATTAAAGCATGTGCAAGAATCATTAGAAAAGCCTTAATGAATTACAACGAGCAAATTAAAAAGTCAGTTCCCTCCCGATACAAACATCACTGAGAAAATGAACTCTGCACCTTTTCTAGTACAGGTAATGAAATAAAAGAAATGTTTTGGATGCAGTGTCTCATGTCAGGCAGAAAGGGTTTTAATGAGTCACAGTCATTCTGGAGATCAGTGCTCCAGGGAAGGTGCTGCTTTATCCTAAGTGAACAAGGCTCACACCAGTGCCCGCCTGGGACTCTGCTGGGAGAGTGTTTCACCAACAGCAGGTTTGCTAACCGAACGCCCTAATGTTAGATCCCATCATCCTTCATTCCTTTCATTCACAGCCCAGTTGAGAAATCACTGTGGCTTGCCCTTTAAAATATACCCAGAATGGGCCTACTTCTTACCACTCCCTCTGCTATGGTGCTGGCCACACCGCCAACTTCTGCCAGGACCAGAGCTGCCACTCCCCAGCTGACCTTCCTGCTTCCACAATCGCCCCACACAGTGTATCCTACATACAGCAGCCAGGCTGATCCACTCAAAGGTATGGCAGATACTGTCATTTTCCCATGTTTTCTAATGTCACACAGAATGAGACCATGGCCTTCACTACCCCATGTGATCCATTTCCTTACTGCTTCTCTGACACCTATCACTGTCACTTTCTTCCTCTCCTATCCAAACACTGGTGTCCTTGCTTTTTCGGCATACCAGGCAAACTCTCCCTTCCAGGACTTTCTATTTGATGTTACTTTGGTTGAGCTATTCCAAGTCCCCTCGGTCACTCTCTCACATCCTCTGTACCAAAGTCACCATCAAAAGGGCCACCCCTGACCATATAAAAAAACCAGTCTGCCCTATCACACTTTATCATGACCCCTGACACATTTCTTCCCTTCCATTTACCCATCTGACCTATATTTATTTGTTCGTAATATGTTTCCTTCTCCAACAGAGCATGAACTTCTTAGAGGCAGGGAGTTTGATTTAATCACTGCTGTTTACCCAGTGCCTAGAAGTTCCTGGCATGTAATAGGTGCTCAGTGATATTTCTGGAATGAATAAAATATTTAAGAGTCCAGCCTCAAAATCTGAAAATTCTACAATTTATTAGCACCTAATGTGACTTTAGGCACCAAAGGGATATTAGCCCTTAAAGTGATTTCCAGGACCCAAAATCTGCACTTAAAAGCAAAACCTAGGAATTTTAATGCAGATTGAACAGTGCATGAGGCTGAGGCTCAGTAATTGCATTTTTAGTAATTTCCCCTGGTGATTCCTTCTAGGTAAAAGATTCAGAACCATTATTTTAGAAGCTGTTCAAAGTATGGGGTCTGTATCTGCCTGCTTCAAGTTTACCTGCCTGGCCCTAAAAGTATTTGGATTGAAGCACCTTGATCCAGAATCTGAAGCAGTCAGTGATTCTTAAACCCTGACTTCATAGTACGGAGAGGGAGTGTTAAAGCATGAGACGCTGGGGCATCACTCTGGGCTGTTGGTCAGGACTGCATGGATTCGGCAGTGCCCCTGGCAGACCCCTGATCTGCCTCTTGCTTCAACAGTGTTTGGATGGAACACCCAGAAATGCCCCTCCTTCCACCCTCCAATCACCCTCGGATGTCTTTTCCAGGGGCCCCCTGTGGAAACATCTCAAGCCATCCTCAGCCTTGAGACCAGCCAACACGGATTTCTCCAGCTTAACTCCTCATTGCCGAATAGCCGTGAGATTCCAAATTCATCTGAGTTATTCCACCGGCACAGAGACTGCCTGCATCTGCGGGCCTCCTACACCCACCTCTCCCGGGGCTTCTACAGTTATTTCCACCCTGACAGTGTGGCTCTGGAGAGCATAGGGCACTTCTTCCAAGAGAAACGTGAACGTGTCCAGTATCTCTTGAAGATGCAAAATCAGCCCGGTGGCTACTCCCTCTTCCAGGATGTGCAGAAGCCGTCCCAAGATGAGTGGGCCGGATCTCAGGGTGCCAGGGAGGCCATCATGGTCCTGAAGAAGAACCTGACCCAAGCTCTTTGGACCTGCTGGCCCTGGGCTCTGCCCGCACAGACCCTCATCTCTATGACCTCCTGGAGAATCACTTCCTGGATGAGGAAGTGAAATTCAGCAGGAAAATGGGTGACCTCCTGGTTAACCTATGCAGGCTGGCCAGCACCCAGGCAGGACTGGGCAAGTGTCTCTTTGACAGGCTCACACTCTAGAATGACTAGGAGCCTTTAGAGCCCAGAGACCTTGGAAGGACTCCTCTGCACCCCCCTTGTGTCTGGCTTCTGCTTGAGCCTTTCCCTGCAACCACTAAGCGTCCTCTTAACCACCCTGGAGTCCTCTCCCATGCTGTGGACAATTTAGAAACAATAAAGCATTATGCAGCATTTAAAAAAAAAAGACTGCAGGGATTCAACCCATCTGCACTCCAAACTACTTGTTTGACTTCAGGCAAGTTGTTAATGTCTCTTGAAAATTGAGAATATTCATAGAGCTCTCAGAGAACCATGGAGGGGGTGCAACGTGGATTAAATGAAATAAGATATGTAAAATGCTTAGAACTTGGCACATAGGAAACCCTCATAAAGGATTACATACTATTATACTTTGGTAACAAAAACTAATCTTTATTGCTATTCTGTTTAAAAGATTTGGAATTTATTTATCCTTCCACTCAATGTCCAAGCAAGCCCTGCTGCAGCGGTGGCCAGGGAAACAACTACACCCTCCGGGTCATTTCAGACCCAATCTGCTGAGACCATCGCAGAAGTGGGAATGAAACGGGGCCCTATCACTGAGTCAGCTGACCAAAGAACCCTCTCCTAAGATGGTTATCTTGGATAGTTTTATTATTTCAAATCCCATTTTCTCACTATTTCATTCTTATTATGAAAAATATAGAAAAACAAACTCAAGATCAGCAATCATGTACCAGTAGGGTTGATATTTATTTTGAAATATGGAGTAGCTTGACTAAGTGACAAGGAGAGGAATCTGAAAATAGCACAGTGGGCAAGCGGTGAGAAAAATATTTTGTCTGATTAAAAACACGGCTCTAAAACACTGATGGAAAAGAAGAAAAAGTCATATGTTAATATGGGGAAAATTTTTTGCAGTGTAGTCTGTATAATCTCTTCAGTTTCATTTTAGTCACTTAAAACTAAAATACAAATCAATGAATTTCCCAATGCTTTTATCACTAAAGAGTGGTTATATTTAATAAGTCATTTACTAGCCATCTATTAGTTGTTTTTCAGAGTCATCAAGAAAGTTTCTTAATATTTGGTAGGATCTAACTTTAGAATGAGCAATATGATTCCATGTACTTGTCTCTTCTCATTATAGAAATTTAAACAAAGATAATGATACAGTACACCAGTAGTACTGAGTCCCTGTGGTTTTAGTTAAATCTAAATGCAAATCAAAATGCATTTTTTATGTCAGGGTAATTGGTGAGATATTTTAATGCTTCTTTTATGGTTCCACAGACCATAGCTGACACCTATTCAAAAGCATTGAATTTCCAATACTGAATGTGCAAAATTACTTTCTACTCTAAGATCACAAAAAGAGCATGTGACATCAGAATTTATCTGCCTCGGAAAATAAGATTTGATTCTTATGGAGATCACATATTAGGTACTTAAAATTTACTGAAACCTGGCTTCCACGTGTTCCTGCCTTCGTGATGCAATGCTCGGTTATCCTAAGACAGCGATAAAACACATCTTTCAGAACCAGAGCACAGCTGAAGGGTCATGGCGAGGAGGTTAAACCACATGGCACAGTTCATTACTGCCTTTCTAAGAAAGCCATTCATAACAGGACTGCCCCGATCCACTCTAAGTAGATCAGTGATTTCCAAAAGTCAATCTCTACTCCATGCTAGCCTTAGTCACTGGCTGTCTAACAGAAGTTCCTCTCTGCCAAAACAACACCTCATAAGAGGCTGAACCTCCCTAGGAAGAGCTTCACTTGTTCGGACTTAGGCTTTCATCAAATGCAAATAAATCTGGAAGAATGGCAATGCGTTATGTTGTTATAAATATTTAAAGCCGCTATAAAATCTTAAGTGGCATTTTCTTGCAGATAGAGGACTGTTCAGGGTTTCCAAAAACAAGAATAAGAGGACCACATCGCACAACTCCAAAGATCACTGCTCACAGGCTGCAGTGGCATGGCACCAGCCTCGAAGAAGTTTGGAAGTGGAGGCAGGGCTAAAAGATGAGGCTGCTTGGTGCACCTCTCACTGACCGGGACTCAGCAAACTTGAATTCCAGGCCCAGCCTTCATGCACTCTGACCCCGCTGAGGATGTGTGTCCACACATTTATGCCACAAGCACATTTCGTGAGCGCTGTGATGAAAGCTGGGAAAGCAGCATAAACAAAGACAGTCCCTCCTCTCACAGTCACACACAGGCCAAAAATTACAGGCAGAACCGGTCCGAACGCTAACAGTTGTACATTTTTGAACCTGTCTATACTTTTCAGAATCCTGTGAGGATCACGTATGAACTCATATTCTGACTCAAGCATAAACACATTTTTGTAACTTTACTCACTCATTTTACTATGCTTAGATGAGGAGAAACACTAGCAGAATAAAGGTGGTTTTCTTAATCAGCTTGAGAAAAGTAATCTTGTTACATCTAAGCATTATGATAGTCTTCATAACATGTTCCTATTCTCTGTGATAAGGGGGAAAAGTAATAAAACAAGCATACTATTTTCTGGTATTTCTGTTTTTCAACTAAGAGAGGTATTCTTTAAAAATTTAGGCAAACACTACCAAGACATGAGTCAAAGCAGCCCTACCTAATACATAGAAACAAACACAGGGAGGCTGCCAAGACGAGGAGACAAAGAAACATGGCCCAAATGAAAGAACAGATCAAAACTCCAGAAAAAGAGCTAAACTAAATGGAGATAAGCAATCTATCAGATGCAGAGTCCAAAACATTGTTTATAAGGATGCTCAAGGAAATTAGTGAGAACTTCATCAGCATAAAAAAAAACCCAGTCAGAGACAATGGATACACTAATTGAAATAAAGAACAATTTACAGGGAAACAACAGTTGAATGGATGAAGCCAAGAATCAAATCAATGTTTTGGAACAGAAGGAAGCAAAAAACAACCACACAGAACAAGAAGAAAAAAGAATCCAAAAAAAAAAAAAATGAGGATAGTATAAGCAGCCTCTGAGACAACTTTAAGAGGTCCAACATTCACATCATGGGGATGCCAGAAGGAGAAGAGACAGAACAAGAAATTGGAATTCTATCTGAAAATACAGTGAAAGAAAACTTCCCTAATTTGGTGAAGGAAATAGACAAGCAAGTCCAGGAAGCACAGAGAGTCCCAATTATGATGTATGCAAAGAGGCCCACTCCATGACACATCATTATTAAAAGGCCAAATGTTAAAGATAGAGACTTTCAAAAGCAAGAGAGAAGAAGTTAGATACTGAAAAGTTGCAAGATGGGAGGGGAAGGGGGAGAATGGGTGAAAAGGTGATGGGATTAAGAAGTACAAACAGGTAGTCACCGAATGGCCATGGGGATGTAAAATATACTACAGTAAATGGAGCATCCAAAGAACTTACACACACGACCCATGGACATGAACAAGGGGTGGAGGGGATTGCCTGAGGGAGTAGGGGGTGCTGGGTGGAGGGTGACAAAGATGGAAAAATCAGGACAACTGTAATAGCTTAATCAATAAAAAAATAATTTAAAAAATAAAATAAAAATAAAAATTCAGGCAAATGTCTTCAGAAAGAATTGGTACAAAAATGGAAGAACCCTGCTACATTATAAGTACTTTGGCTATCCAGAGTTTGTACAAAAATCACTTAATTTAATATATTTTCAATAAAATTGAACACCATTGTGGTTGGTAATTTTTTTATTTTATTTCTTTTATTATTTTTAAGTATATTTCATTGTGTTATTACAGTTGTCCCATTTTTCTCCCCTTTATCCCCCTCTGCCATGTACCCCATTTCCTTCCATCATTCCCTCCCCTTAGTTCATGTCCATGGGTTGTACATGTAAGTTCTTTGGCTTCTTCATTTCCTATAGTATTCTTAACCTCCCTCTGTCTATTTTCCACTTACCATGTATGTTTCTTATTCCCTATACCTTTTCCCCCCTTTTCCCCTCTCTCCCTTTCCCACTGATATCTCTCCATGTGATGTCCATTTCTGTGATTCTGTTCCTCGTCTAGTTGTTTGCTTAGTTTGTTTTTGTTTTTGTTTTTAGGTTCAGTTGTTGGTAGTTGTGAGTTTGTTATCATTTTACTGTCCATATTTTTTATCTTCTTTTTCTTAGATAAGTCCCTTTAACATTTCATAGAATAAGGGCTTGGTGATGATGAACCCCTTTAACTTGACCTTATCTGGGAGGCACTTTATCTGTCCTTCCATTCTAAATGATAGCTTTGCTGGAAAGAATAATCTTAGATGTAGGTCCTTGTCTTTCATGGCTTTAAATAGTTCTTTCCAGCCTCTTCTTTTCTGTAAGGTTTCTTTTGAGTAAGTCAGCTAATGGGAACTCCTTCGTAGGTAACTGTCTCCTTTTTTCTTGCTGCTTTTAAGATTCTCTCCTTATCTTATCTTTAATATCAGATAATTTAATTACTGTGTGTCTTGGTGTATTCTTCTTTGGGTCCAACATTTTTGGGACTCTGAGCTTCCTGGACTTCCTGAAAGTCTATTTTCTTCACCAGATTGGTGAAGTTTTCTTTCATTATTTATTCACATGTTTTCAATTTCTTGTTCTTGTTCTTCTTCTTCTGATACAACTATGATTCAGATGTTGGAACATTTCAAGTTGTCCCAGAGCTTCTTCTGCCTCTCCTCATTTTTTTTTTTAATTCTTTTTACTTCATTGCGTTCTGGTTGAATGTTTATTTCTTCCTTCTGCTCCAAATTGTTAATTTGAGCAGTTTCCTTCCCTTCACTGCTGGTTCCCTGTATATTTTTCTTTATTTCACTTTGTATAGCCTTCCCTTCTTCCTTTATTTTGCAGCCATACTCAGTCATTTCTCTGAGCATCTTGATTACCATTGTTTTAAACTCTTCATCTGATGAGGTGGCTATCTCCTTGTCACTTAGTTCTTTTTCTGGAGTTTTGATCTGTTCTTTCACTTGGGCCATATTTCTTTGCCTCAGTGCACCTGTTAATTGTAAGGGGCGGACCCTTAGGTATTCACCAAGGTAGGGCAAACCACTTTGCTGTGTTGTGGCGCTGTCTGTGAGGGAGGGGTCCAAGAGGGAACATCGCTGGTTGCTCGGCTCTCACGTTTCTTTCAGTCACTTCCCCCACTACTCATAAGTGAATTGTGCCCTTCTGGTGCTGATTACTGAGTGAGTGGGCTTGTGTACATTCTAGGACCCCGTGGGCCCCTCCCATGGACTCTCCTGTAAGACTGGGAGTTTCTCCCACCACCACAAACCCCACAGGTTTTTACAAACAGAGGTTTTTGAAGCTTTCTTTTCCCATGTTGGAACCCTGGGTTGCTTGGTCTGCCTCACTCCCCAGTTATTCTTCCTGGTTTATCCACATGCAAATGTGAGACCACCTGGTCCACCAGCTGCCACCTTGCTGCATGTCCTCTACACCCCAGCTGTCCATCTCCACCCCTCCTGCTGGTCTGGATGAATGTTTCTTCTTTAACTCCTTGGTTGTCAGACTTCCATACAGTTTGGTTTTTTGGTAGTTCTGAGTTGTTTTTTGTTTTTAAATTTGATGTTGTCCTTCTTTTGATTTTGCAAAGAAGTAAAGCTTATCTACCTATGTCTCCATCTGGGTTGGAAGCTTGGTCTGTCATCTTTAATTGTACTAAAAAAATCTCATTTAAAAATGTCATTGAATAATTTAAGTATCAAAGTATAATTATCATTGTAAAAGCTTTTTTGATTCCACTAAGTTTCTACATGTAGTGCATAATTCAAGAAATATCCTTCTGTGATACTAAAAATGTTCTATCTCACTCACTGAGCAGATGTAGTTTGTATACTAAGGACTTGTTTATTCCTCCATCAGAAATTCATTTGAAATTGCTTTCCAAAAGGAAAAGGGGATGAATTTGGAGTTCGAATGCATAAGAAACTTATTGCACATATTATAGAGATGTGCTTTAGACTTCAACAGCTTAAAATATTGACTTTGTATCAGATGCAAAACATTCAAGCCTTGAACATGGAGGAGAATGTGAGAATACTAATATTTGTGAACATTATCCATATCTCTTTAAAGAGCAACTACTTTTGATTTCAAATAAATTTGAGTTGAAATGATCAAAAGTTCTATGAGATCAATCTTGTATTAAATCCAAACCAATTTGTCTTTGTTCTTGTCCTGTCTTATCCTAGAGCAAATAGGCTAAGAAAATTGTGTCTATTGGAAAGCCAATATTTGTCTAAAAGTTAAAAACTCTGAATGAATTTAGGTCCATTTAGGAGCCGTTGATCCCACAGTTTCAGTCTCTTCATGAAGGTTTTTTTAGACAATGAATTTTACTGAATGGTTTATGTGGTTCATTTAGAAGAGTCATTTCTTTGTTCATTTACAATATGTGCATGATATCTGCTATGTAACAATAATAATTTATAACTCACTATGGTTATCAAGAACAAATTGGCCAAACTGTGTGTGAAATGATGAATAAGAATGGAAGTATCTAGTAGGCCAGGAATGTTCTTGTACTGAGAAGACAGCTTGGCTCAAATGTCTTATTGGTCCTGGTGTTAATTTTTTTTAAGACTGTATTTATTTTTAGAGAGAGGGGAGGAGAGAGAGAAAGAGAGGGAGAGACATCAATGTGCGGCTGCCTCTCACACGCCCACCCACTGGGGACCTGGCCTGCAACCCAGGCATGTGCCCTGACCAGGAATTGAACCAGTGACTCTTTAGCTTGCAGGCCAGCACTCAATCCACTGAGCCACTGGCTGGGCCCTGGCATTAATTTATTGTGTGATCTACCACAGATGACTACTTCCTTAAGCTGAATTTTTTTAAGTTCAGGTACAAATTATATTTGCTATTTTTTGAAACACTGTTAACTACCTCTCCTCTGTAGTGAACTTTTATAATAATTTTTAAAATTTTTGTGAAGTTTATCAGGGTATTTACCTGTTATACAATTAGTGCAAAGCATTTTCATTAAGGTCAGCAGAACATTTTTCTCAAGATTTTACAAATCTTCATTTTCTGATCTCAAATGTAAATACATTTGGTCTTTAAACTTCCTTCACAATTTATATTAAAATAACAAGGATTATTCACAATTTTGTCCAAAATATCAGACTTTGCTTTTCTCTTACAGCAGCACAAAACAGCAAAATAAATATTTTATAGATGTGTACCTTTATATAAAGAAAATTGTGTTAAGAAGCTTGTTTGTTTCATGCATATTTTATTTCAAATAAGCAGAGGCAGAGATACTCTAACTTGATAGTTGTCTATTGACTTTTCAATAATTCATTTTCAATATAACCTTTTAAAGATATAATTGACATGTAACATTGTATAAATTTAAGATATCCAATGTTAACTCGATACACTCATATACTGCAAAATGCTCACCACCACAGGCTAGCTAACACCTCCAACACGTCAAAAATTAGTCTTTACATAGACCATGCCCGTTGATGAGACATCCCTCCACTCTGCGTACTTATTGTGAAGCTCTGGCTATTGTCATTCTTTTTTTTCGTGACTTTTTGTTAGAAATGAGAAATTATTTGATTAAACTGAATCAGGTTAAAATTTAGTTTGAGAAACTGCACTTGTATAGTCTTTCCCAGTCTTATTGAGTGCTTGGGTGTGATATGCCTCAGGCTGCTGTCCTTGAAGTGGGTATTTGTAACAGAGGGAAACTTTAGTAAAGAAATCAATTGAAAACATGTTCAATTTTTGTCTTAGTTTCTCAGATTTATTGTAAAGAAGAGAAAGATGTAAGTATGTGATATAAGGGAGTGGTCTCCACCTACTGTCTCACAAACACAAAAATGTCCCTAATAATCTACAAGTAATAGATTAAAATTTATGAATGTCTTCTGGTGCCAAAATGATTTTGAAATGTCAGCATACTAGTAATATAATTTTCTCATTCTCCCTCTTCTTTAGGTATAGATGTGTAGGGTGGGGAGGTTATAGAAAAACAGAGAAAGAAGTGTAAGTTATCACAGCTCTATTTTCTATTAATTAGTTTTTGTTGTGAAAAAGCAATGAAGAGATAGTCTATTGAGGACTTGGTCAAGATGACAATGTAGGTAAACATGATACTCACCTCCTCCCACAACCTCATCAAAATTACAACTAAACTACAGAACAATCATCACTCAGAACTGCCTGGAATCTGGTTGAATGGAAGTCCTACAGCTAGGGAATTAACAAGAAGCCACGTGGAGAGTGGTAGGAATGGAAGACATGTGGAACATGTGGGAACACCCATATGTGGTGCATAAAAATTAAGAGGGGTATATCAGCTGTGGAGGTTTTCTAGAGCACTGAGGGGTCCCAGACACCACCAGAACCCCGATCCCAGGGTTCTAGTGTTAGGAAGAGTAGTCTTCATAACTTCTGGCTGTAAAAAGCAGTGGGGACTGAGGCTAAAGGAAATGGAGGTCTTCTGGAGTCCTAGGCAATTCCTCCTAAAGGGCCCACACACAGACTTACTTGATCTCCTACCTTCTGAGCTCCAGTGCTAGAGTATCAGTTTCAAAGGCACCAGAGACATTTGGTGAGGAACTGAATTTTCTGGCAGCAGGGCAAGAGCTAGTTGGGCAGCTTTTTCCCAGACAGAAGTACTGGCAGAGATCATTGTTCCTTTTACGAGCCCTTTCCCCAGAGCCAGAAGGCAGGCACCATATATGACTCCATCAACCTGGCTCACACTCTGCCCCACTCAGATGATTCCCTGAGACCCCATCTCTCCCAGCTTGCAGGTCCACCCAAGCTGTTTCCAGTGGCTTTTCCATACAAAAGACCTATCTTGGCTCATGCTTCAGATTTTCCTAAATTCTCTCGAACAAGCATCATGTGGCCTCAGTATGTCCCATAACTCTCGATAGCTGGCCCCAGGTCTGGCACTAGCAGCAACCGACCTCAGTTTACAGCTTGGCCTCACCTAGGTACCTCCAGGGCCAATACAAGAAGCAGCCACTGTCAGATCTCATTGTAGTTCATGCTGGATAGCCTCAGGCAGAACACAGGCAGCAGCTGACCTTGGCCTGCACCTCCTGGGAGGCCCCAGAGCTAGTGCACCCAGTGGACATCTTCATACCACATTGAAGCACCACCACCCAACCAACTCTACAGGATACACACTCAAGGAGCAGACTCAGTAGGCACCAGAGCTCTGCTGAAGTAAGTCCTGCTCTGTGGGGTTGACCCCTATACAGCTGATTGTCCGTGGTGGTCAGAAGACAGTGATCAGTGCTTACAGTTAATTAGCCTGGGGGATAAATCCCTCCCATTGACATGCTAACAGCAATTAAGGCTCAACTACAATAGGAGGGTATACACAATTTACATGGGAGCTACAACTTGAGTACCCAGCTTGGGTCATCAGGGAGGGTGTGCCAATGGTCCCTACAGAACACCTAGTAGATTAGGCCACAACCAAGCATGAAAGATGTAGCAGCTCTACCAATACATAGAAACAAACACAGAGAGGCTGCCAAAATGAGGAGACAAAGAAACACATCCCAAATGAAAGAATAGAACAAAACTACAAAAAAAAAAAAGAACTAAACAAAATGGAGACAAGCAATCTACTAAAAGTAGAGTTCAAAAAAATGGTTATAAGGATTCTCAATAAACTTAGTGAGAACCTCAACAGCATAAAAAAGGACCAGTCTAATGAAGGGTATACTAACTGAAATGAAGAATAATTTTCAGAGAATCAGCAGCACAGTAGAAAAAGTTGAGAATCAAATCAGCAATTTGGACTATAAGGAAGCAAAATCACCTAATCACAAAAGCAAAGAGAAAAAGGAATAAAAGAATGATGATAGCGTAAGGAGCCTTTAAGATGACTTCAAGCATACCAACATTTGTATCGGGGTGGTGCCAGGAGAAGAGAGAAAGCAAGAAATTGAAAACCTATTTGAAAAAAATGACAGAAAACTTCCCTAACCTGGTGAAGTAAATAAACAAACAAGTCCAGAAAGCATGAAACAAGATGAACCCAAAGAGGTCCACACTAAGACACATCATAATTAAAATGCAAAAGGTTAAAGACAAGGAAAGAATTTTAAAATCAGCAAGAGAAAAGCAGTTAGTTACTTACAAAAGAGATCCCAGAAGACTGTCAGCTGATTTTTCGACAGGAACTTTGCAGGCCAGTAGGGATTATCAAAAAATATTCAGTCATGAAAAACAAGGACCTACAACCAAGATTACTCTACCCAGCAAAGCTATCATTTAGAATCAAAGGACAGATAAAGAGCATCCCAGACAAGAGAAAGCTAAAGCAGTTCATCACCCCCAAACCAGTATTATATGAAATGTTAAAGGGTCTTCTTTAAGAAGAAGAAGAAGAAAAAAAAGATTTAAACAATGAATAATAAAATGGCAGTAAATACATATCTGTCAATAATTGAATCTAAAAAACAAAATAAATGAACAAGCAGAACAGAAACAGATGCCATATGGGAGGGGGTCTGGGGGCATGGGTGAAAAGTTGAAAGTACAAATTGTTTGTTATTGAATAATCATGGGGATGTAAAGCACAGCATAGGGAACATAGTCAATAATATTCTGTGATGATCACTTAAGAAGTTTTGTAATATCTAATCACTGGGATGTACACCTGAAACTAATATTAATGTATGTTAAGTATAATTGAAAAATAAAAATTATCTTAAAAGGGGGGATGGGGAGAAAGCAATGAAGAGTTTCAATAAGAGTGTAAAGGTTAAAGCCACTCTGAGTGTCAGGCGTTCTTCTCATTACTATTTATGGCTAACACTCTTGGTTGACTGACCCAGAGCCAGAGCCTATTTACTAGCCCCTTCTCCCTAGCAGCATTTCAGCTAATGATGACCATATAATACATTTTGGGGAGTAGAAGTCTGTTGTCTGAGAGGATGCTTTCCTGATAAAGAGAAAGAGTGAGCTGGCGTCCCATTGTAACCTTCATGCCTTTTATTTATTTCCCCTCTTTCCCGCATGGAATGCAGATGCGCTCCCCAGAGATGCAGCTTCACTTTACCGTCATAAGGTTGTGAGCACAGAAACCCGCACAGTGCTGGCCGTGGAGCAGCGTGTTACAAAGAGCCCGAGTCCCTGAAAGTTGAGCTAATTTCCCACCTCTGGGCTTATTTTTCTTTATGAAAAAATGAACCCTTGTTTGCTTACACTTCTATTTTTTATTTCTTTTATTTGCATCTGCATCCATTCCTAATCAATATATAATTTTAAACCTTTCAGTTATCTGACAGTAATTGAGTACTCATGATGTTCCAAGCACTGTGATAAATATTTAATCCGCATGATAGCCCTGAAGAAAGTAACATTTTATTACAGATAAACTGTCCTACAGGGAAGATAGGTCCCTGTGTGACTGTAATAAACTTGCCAAATGAAGAAAACAAAGCACAGAAATGTTAAGCAACTTCTCATAGCTAGTAGTGACAATACTAGAATTCAAACGCTCTCAGTCATATAAAATCTCATGACTTTATAATTTTCATGAATTAAACTCATTTTTACTTGTACTTGACTTACTGCCCATTTCTTTTTATCAGGATATTTTTATTTGTCATTTGTCATTTTCACTTTGCTTAGGTTTAATTTATTTTGTCATGAAAAATAATTTGGTTATTATAAGTTAAATTTATTAATCTCTTTTGAACTTTCTAGTTATTATTATATCATTTTTAAAATGTTCTTAGGCCATGGTTCTCCCATAATTTTATTAAAATACTTTTAGAGTCTCATTCTTTTTTTTTAAATCTTTCATCTACCTAGAATTTATTTTGGTGTAAGACATGAGGAAAATTATAACTTTTCCTGCTTATTAGATCGCTACCTCTGTCATGTGCAAAACGACATAAAAAGAGACTTTACGACCTAGTCACAACCATCTTCTGCATCTTTGCCAGCCACTTTTGCCAGCACACACTTACCCTGCTCTGCACTAGAATTCTCACTTCATCCAAATGCAGCATGCTAAGTCACACTGACCTACCTATTGGCAAGGTGTGTCCTCTGCCTGTCACGTCCACTACAGTCATGTTTGGCAAATGATCACTCATTTTTCAAGAAGTATTTCAAATGTCAACTACTTTCTGTCATTTTCCATAACCAGATTTTCATAAAGGCAGACTAAGCAGCTCTATCTCCCACAACATTTTGTTCATGCAACTTAGTACGCTGAACTAGGGTGACTTATAATGATTCTGTAACCTCCACTAGGTTCTTTTAAGGGTGGAGCCTACATGATTCCCTTCTATGCCTTAATCCCTGGTTATTATCACAGTGCACATGCATGCTGGTTGCTCATGACATACTTGTTTAACTGAGTGGAGCTGTGAGGGAGAGCACTGCGGACATGGGAAGGTGGAGAGGGATGTTCAGAGTGTTAATTCTGGGCTGGGGACTGGGCGGACGGAGGTGCCAGAGGGACGGAGTGAGAGCAAACACAGGGCACATGGGAGCCAGCAGTGACATGGGGAGCGAGTCCTGTCGCACGTTCGATAATTAAGGGATGAGTTCAAGTGGGGATCTTCATATTGTCTCTTTGCAAATACAGTTGTGACAAGTAGGTTGTTTTACGATTGACTTTATTATATTTCAAATAATTAGCTTGCTTCATTTTGTACTTTTTATAATGTAAATACTCCTAGAATGTTTGTAAGTTATAAGACTAGATTACACAATAGCTTGTAATATATTGATTTAAAAAATAGCCTGTGATTTTCTTATTATCTGTGTTTTTAATTTTATTGTAAAGATTTT
>VMDR010023040.1:0-15850 GCA_007922815.1 Macrotus californicus | reverse complement strand
TAAAACATAGGTAACAATCTGTTGGGTTAGGCAAAGACAAAAACACCAAAGTCAAGAACAGAAAAGTTAAGATAGAATAAGTCATAAAGGAAAATAAGAATAGATTTAACTGCATAAAAACAGAAATCTGTACATAAAAAGTCACCATAAATAGCATTAAAAGACATTCAATTACTAAAATAACATATTGTGAAAGTAATGATAGGCATTCAGTAATGAGAGACACATAGGGTAGCTTGACAGCTCAACTACAATTTATGTACCAAAAAAGTTCAGGTGACATTTATGATATGGAAGAGGTGAAAGGCAGTAGGTTAGGAGCATGGGAGCAAATCTCAGCTCCATCTCTTGCTAGGGGCGTCACCATGCCTCAGTTTTATCATTCATAAAATGGGAATACTAATAATAACACCACCTCCCAGCGTTGTTGGAAGAGTTAAATGAGAAAATGCACCCTGGGACAGAGGAAAAACTAAATAAATGTTAACTATAGTAATATTGGTTAGAGCAAAGGGGTATAATTAATTGCCATTTCTCTCTTCACTCACTGTTTCTCCCCATCTGGGTTAGGACCCACGTGAGAGAGAATTCAGCTGATAAGGACCTACACATAACCCTAATGGTTAATTATACCAGATTAGAAAAACTGCTCAGCCTGTGGCCACAAGCCCACTAACACCCTTGCTTAATCCAACTTTTAAGGAGGGGGGAGATGCCCAAATAAGTGAGTCTTATGTGGAAAGCAAGAGAAACAAAAGCTGGTCCCATCCTGGAGACCAGCAGCTTCAAGGAGGAGGAGGGACCGAACCAGGAAGCCTGGGAATTTCACAGGGTGGTGGTGGGGAATGACTGAGTCAATACCTTCCAGTTACCTGCCAGAGGAATCACTCAACCTTGGGACCCAAAGGTGACAAGCAAGTGTTCTGTCTATGTGTCCTTCCTGGTCAGTGGAAGGGAAGCCGAAGGGAAGCCCACCCCAGCCCCAGCCCCATCCCCACCTCATGGAAACAGGAGGTGAGAGGGATAGCATTCCCCAGTCCACCTCATCTTATCTGGAAACAATTTAAGCTGAAGAAATTGCAATGGAATATTTTACAACCATTCAAAAGTATATTTTTTGGAGACTTTCTTAACATTGGAAAATTGTCGCAATACAATGTTGAATAGGCTAGAGAAGTAGCAAACCATTGTTTATTCATATTTACAGAGGAAAATTCTGAAAAGTACACTGAAATGTTAAAACATTGGTTATTTGAGGTAGTAAACTTATAGGCAAAAAACATTTCATTTTTTAGAGTTTACTGTATTTTTAAAACTTTCCGCAACTTTATTATATTCCTATTCAGAAATATGACTGGTTACTAGCTTCTTAAGACAATTTCCATCTCTCTACCAGGACCCTAATTTAAAAGGATTGAAAGTATATGGTTTACATCTTGGCACTGAGATTTTAGAAAAGGATCAGGAAAGAGGGACATTTTTCTTTGTTTCTATATGCACGTTTGTGTTTTTTATATAAGCTTACATTACTTTTGAAATTAAAATGTAAGCTATTAAAATTTGCATTTTAAAAGTATTTTTAAAAATGTAAGAGACTGGAGAAACAAAGCAAAGCTAAATATATATATGTGTATAAACATTAAAGTTTATGATTGGACTTGAGTATACTACCATCTAAAAGCTGGGTATTTATATCAAGGCTCTGTTTCTGTGAGGTTCAAGGGCAACAAAACAGGCATTACAAAGATTAATAAAAACTTCAAAAGCCAAACCACATTTCTATGGAGTTAGGAGCACAAACTGAAAGAATTAATTTGAGAAGGAAGAGGTGGCGTTTTTCTATGGTTGTTTTGTTTTGCTTTGGCTGAGAAACCCAGTAGTTCCAGTTCTTTAAGAAAAAGGAAAACTATGTATCTTGTTGTCTGAAAAATGGATGATGCTTGTGTACCGGACAAATATGCAGAGGGTTAAGAATATTGTTTTCAAAGTAAAATGTCTATCTAAAGGTCTAGTTACTGATCTAGCCCCCAGGCCCTCTGGGAGTTGGGTCACCTATTAGGTGACACATGTATGTTTGTACGAATGTGTTTTCTAAAACCTGACCCCAAATCTGAAGGATGTGATGGGCAAAACTGCATAACTGGCCTCTTGAAAACGAAAGCCATATTGAATGAGAAGAAAGGATGAGCACTTCTAATGTGTGGCTGCCAGATGGTAGATTCACGAGGCAATTACTGGAGGGGACAACCCTGAGACCCTACCTCCCAGCCACACTGCAGTACCTTTAAGGCTTGAGAGCTGCTGCACTAAACTGTGATTATATTAAGACTGTGCTCTATTTACAGAGTGACTTTCATCCCAAGAATTCAGGGGACGTCATAGACATTCTTGCATTTATCTTCACATCACTCCCTGAAAAGCAAGTTGGAGCAAGTGTTATCTTCCATTTACAGGCGGGGGAATCAAGGTGGGTAAACAGGTCTTTTGTGTCCCCTGGCAAGGCAGGAGTCACCAAAGGGAGGACCGCGCCTTTTGGCCCCTCAGAAGGAGCCAGCTAGCACACATTCAGGGCTGAACTTTGCCTTCCAGTTCAGGAGGAATCTTGTTGATGATTAGATAGAGCCTCGATGTCAGTAGGCAGAGTAAGCAAGTGGCTAAATGTATGAAACAAGCAACTCAAGATATGTCCTATCACAGGGCATGGAGAGGAGGTCTCCTTGATCACTTGATGCTGGAAATTCCACTAACAGAAACTTTTCTTTAAGTTATGGCATTGCAATCTCAAAAGCCCCCTATAAAGTGTAAATACCTGTAGAGGCATTTACTACCTTTAGCTGCTTTCAGACAATAGCATTGCAATTTTAATTAGTTTACTAAATTTCTCTTTAATTACATTACTAGCTGAATCCTGAGCTTCATTGCAACTAGACACACAACACATACATTTTGATGGAAGGTCATGTAGGTTCTACAACCTCAAGTCCTTTTTGAAAAGAAGCTACATATTAATTAATTTAATTAATCAGCTAGAAAAATAGGTATAGACCATTTCTGATGGAAACAGAAAAATGTTATGAGAGGAGACTGTCCTCGTTCAAGTCCTGCCTGGCCTTTCAGGAGCCACCCTTCAGCGGGCAAGTCAACCTCACTCAACTCCATTTCCTTCTGCTGTGTGAGAACAGTCTTGCAGATCTCGGTCTGGACTCCCCCAAGGGCACATCTGAGTCAAGGGCAGGGAGCAACTTTGAATGGGAACATCAGGGAAGCTGAGAAAGGATGAGGAAGTGAGATGGGGAGAAAGCGGCTTAAGTGGGAGGTTACCTCTGTAGTCAACTGCTTCCAGTCCCTTTGAGGACCCTTTAGGAGACTATGGGAATCTGCCTCTGAACTGTCCCACCCAAAGAAGAGGAAGTGGGAGATTTATTCAAGAATGCCTATCCCCCAAATGTTGAGGGTCACTCCTGGGCCCAAGACTCTCAGATACTTTCAGGTTAGCCCATGACTGGGCTGAGCATCTTCCAATGACAGCAGAGCACACCTCAGGCAGAGGGACACCAGCCTGCCTGCAGGAGCCACTTCTTACAGTTAAGGAAAGTCATGGAGGACAATGCAAATACAATACTTAACATAATGTCAGGCATATAATACAGAACCAATAAATGGCAATTGTCATGATTGTTATGATTGCCACAGGTTGTTTTTTTTTAATTGAAGTAAACCTAGGCACTGTGTCAGCAGAAGGCTCAAGGGCCAGGAGACAGCCAGACTCCCTGGATATGTACAGGAAGCCCTAAGAATTAAGAAATGAAAATAGTACAATAGAGGTTGTGAAAGGCCACCTTCATGACCTTCAGAGTTCTTCCCGGTTGGTCCTTTGGAAAACTGGCAGGTCCACTGTGCCACATCTCTAAAGAGAACCTAGAGAAGAAAATGAAGGCTACGTGTTCTCACTACCAGCATCCCAACGCAGAAGCACACCCTTGCAGTGGAAAATCCCAATCCCCCCACCCAGGACAGAACTATCTGACTGAAGAAGGAAGCTGCAATAAATATTTCTAGTTTAACCTGGGCTGCACGACAGCTTCTCTGAGGTTTTGCTTTGAGTGGAGGCCCCATTCAACATTCATAAAGACCTCACAAATTGACTGCCAGGGCGAACACTGGCCGTTTGAGCCGAGAACTGACGCCTTCTGCCAAGCAGCTGAGCCTGTCAGTCCAGGGGATGCAGGATGATTCTCTGTGGGCTGAAGGGGAGCATAATGGGGCAGGGTGAGCCCCTGGGGACAGGCACAGTGGCTGCACTAGCCGAAGACATCACAATTCCTTTGAGCCGCGCTGTGCTTTTACCACCCTGTATATGGAACACGGCTTACAAAAGGAAACGGTGTTGTTTGGCAGGTGGCAAATCATTTCAATTGTGCTATTTTTCTGTTTACTCAAACAAATATAAAGATGCTTTTATTTTCCACAAAGAATTGTTATCACTATTTGAATCTATGTTGCTTCAAAAACAAACATCTTACTTTTAGTATCACAGCCTAGCATTCTGCTCCTTGGAGAAGTGATACACTTTAGTAGGCTGGTGGGAAACTTGTAGAATACTGAGAAGATAACACAAATTCCAGAATAAACAACATGGAAACTTTGTTTTCTGAACTCTAATAACTCTGATTGGTCCTTACAATAAGTTAGACATTAAATGACTAGAACATAAAGGACTGGCTTGCAGGACAAGTCCAGGGCAGTCCAATCCTCCCTAAACCTCCAAATGATCTTACAAGACTGCTCAAGGTTGTCCATCTCTCTCTGCCAACACTGGGCCCATCTTTCCCTGCAAGCCCACTTCTGCTTCCAGCTGTGCTCCATGGAAACGTTACTACTTCTCTGATGAGCTGGTGCTTACTGGGACCTGGACCAGCTCTCAAACAACAAGTCTCCTGCAAAAATCACTGGATTCACTTGTGGTTTCTTTTTTACCACAAGGCTGCCCCAACTCCTTCAGGCAGCCGTATCTACCCACTCTCTGCTGCATTGCCTGGCTAAATCTCTCTAGGATTCCAGTCTGATTTTGTTTTGATCCTTCCAATTTAGGAAACTGATGCTAACTTTTATAATAAACCCAGATAAGTAAAGATGCCCTTATTATAGGCTAGTCTGTCTCTCTTCTGTCTTTTGTGTCTGAGTCAATGTTATCATCATCCTCCTCAAAACAAGTAACAATTCATGAGAGCTCAGATGGGTTATCCTGTGTCCTTCTCAAAACACAAAGAGAGAGATAACACGTATTCTCATTTTATGAAGGAGAAATCTGAAGCTTGAAAGATTAAGTAACTGGACTGAATTATTGCACAGACGGTCAGGGCCGCACTCTGCCTCCATACCCTGCTCTAAACGATCATGTTTTTCTTCTTTTTCATCTTAACGGGCTTTGGGATCCTGGGGGATCACCTAGCATAGCACCATATGCATATTTTCTATCAATAAAGGCCACAGTCATAATATTTTTTCTGTGTGGTGCACCATACATCACTGAAGCTCTTTCCACATTTATTCTCTCAAATGACAACAATCACTGTGGGGGTCAGTCAGGCAAAACTCTGCCTTCTCTGCTTTAAAAAAGAAAACTTGAAATTCAACATTTTTTAGCCACAACAACAGCCAATAAACTACCTCCCCTTAGCTTCATTTTTGTTTCCTCGTCCTTCAGGATGCATATTTCCACCACACAGCGTGTCCTCCTTTGACCTGGTTTGCCTCTGTTGAAACAGGATGTTGTTTTCTGTAAGAAAAGCATCCTCTTAATGAAGTTTCATGCATGTATCAATGGAGGGATAAATGTCCCACGGCTGAAATCGAGTGAGAATCTCCTCATCTGCAGTATTTATAACTCAGCATGAAGAATGTTCTCTCCACAGAAAACTGGGGCATAATCTAGGCTTTCAATGGAAGGCAGAAAAGGGAAATCACAGAAAATCAATTCAATATTTTTGAGGTATAGAATGGAGATAAAGGAAATGTTTTCTCAACTATTTTGTGGGCAGAGAAATAAGATAATTCTTTGCCTCTTTAAGGCCAAGACTTTTTCTCGGTTCATGGTGTGGACCTGGCCGTGCTACTCCATGATCTGATCCATTTCCCCAGAATTACTATAATAATCACACATTGGCAAAGACCTTGGTGTGGACACTGAATAACTCAGGTCACCACCACAATGCTGCCTGCCACCCACTAGCACTGTGACCAAAAGCAAGTTCTTTAATAAACTTTCTAAGTCCATTTTTCCCTTCTGTGAAATGGGGATAATAAATCTACCTCAAAAGATTGTGGTAAGGATTATATCAGAATTCAAAGCATGTGAAACGCCTGATAGTCTCTAGCAAACTAGAGCTGCTAATCTACAATATTCTTTTTTTAGAAAAATCATTTTAAAGTCCCATTTTGCTCAGGAGATTTAAGTATCCTGCAATCTGGTGATAATAAATATCAATATAGATGATAAGTTACAGCAATCCAGGTAAATAATACTCTGTGATATAATAAAAGACAAACCAATCTCAATGTCTTAGCACAGTCAGGTTTGTTTTATCACTAATGGCAAGTCCAAGGTGGGTGATCCTGGTCCAACACACCCCTGTGTTGAACCTCTCTTCTCCAAGTGGTGACTCAGGGATCCAGGAATCTACTGTCAAGGGGCTTTTCCCATCTCTCTTGTGTCTTCCAGTTGTTGGCTTCCAACCACTTAGGTGCAACACAGAGAGGATGGAAGTCCACCTGAAAGGTTTTATGACTACCCACAGTCTGGTGTGTAGCCCTCGGTCACATCAGCTCCTCTAGACACACAGGGCTGGGAAATGCTGTTGAGCTGTGTACCCAGGACAGAGAAGAGAACCAGACATGGGTCATCATTGCCAGAGAGATGAATAGGGGGATCATCTTGCTTCTAATTTTGACACAAGTAGGGCCTATACATTGGCGGCCTGGGCCTAAGTAGAGACCATATGGTCACTTTATATATTTAAAAAAAACATTTAGACAGAAAAAAAGACTGTGGTGATCAGAGAAAAAACTGTGGAGATAGTTTGATTTTGATGTTCCCCTCAATCCTCTCCCCTCTCCTCCCCGTCTTATGCATTGTCTTTCTCTCTCTTCTAGTGTCCCAGACTCCCAGCATAGAGCCCCCAAGTAGGTCTGTCCCTCACAGAACTGCTTCATATTTCAGACAATGATCTCCATTAAAATATGCCTTATTTCCTCAGAGCCACATTGTCTGATAGATGACAGCTAATTAATCTGATAAAGTAATTCATGTAGCTAGAATAATGGATAGTGTGGGAACTATGTTACTAGGCCCAAGTAACCTGTATTTTTAGTACATTCCTTCTAGAGACCTTAACCCAAATAAATTGTCCAATGGTAAGAATTGCTTCAAATCTGAGTCTCCTTTGTTATGGCCAGCTCAGAGATGACCCACGTGCAGTAGGAGCAACTCTGATAGAAATGTTGGATGCTTTAACTGTTTCCTTTTACTCAAGTTTAATTGGGGTGGTGAATTACATATCAGTAAAGCATTTTGATATCAAATTGAATCATTTAGTCAGAAAGGGTTCTTAGAAAAGTATTACATAATTAGGAAAGAATTTTATGTAGCTACACAAATCCTGATATCATTTACTCTCCTTCCTAAATATGGAAATCCAGTCCCACAGAAGAGTAGTAAAATGCTCTGACTCCATAGGTCAGAGTAATCATGGTAATTGTGTTCATGAATTAAAATCGCTCATTGACTATTGATTGGGAAGAATCACATTCTTTCTGAACCCAGGGTGTTATGGGGTTTTTGTTTTGCTTTGTTTTGTGGATATTTTAAAAAGAAAATGTTTTTGAGGTGACTGTCAAAGAGGTAACCCAGGCCTGTTCAGCATGAATTGTTTCCTTGTGAGCAGGTTCATAAATGAGTGGTTTCTGTTTTCTGCATCCTGGGTGTGAAGGACAGAGCTGCTCTTTCTGATGTCAGAAGGTGGGACAGAGACTTTGAGGACCCACTCATGATATGAAGGCCACCCTCAAGAAGATCTGCTGCCACTCCCTGAAGGCATCAGCAACTAGGAGCACAAGAAGAAGCAAGTGCCTGCAGCTGGGGCATCTGGACACAAAGCTACCCTCCTTGGAAGTGTGGGAGGACCCCAATTTCTGGGGACTGCCCCTGAGCTCAGATCTCACATTATTTCCCCTCCTTGATACTTCTTCATCCCCACTAGAGTATTGAGCTGTTCAGGTGCCTAGTGAGTTAGGCATCACCACCCTCACGGTCGAGATTGAGAAGCTAAGATATAGAGAAAGAAGCAGCTTTCCCAATATCGTTCGTGGAACAGCTGCTCATGAGGACCTAATGGTCCATCTCTCTCCCAAGCTGTCTCCTCCTCCCAGAACCCTTATCTGAGTTGCTCTCAGCAGGCAGCAAAAGGAAAACTCATTCCCACAACAATATTAATGAAGAGGGGACACACGTTCAGATAAATCTGAGTGCAAGGTTGGCCTGGCCTCTGCACTAACCATGTGACTTTGCAAAGTCCCCTCTGGGATCTGAGCTTTGGTATTCTCCTCTTAGAATGAGGATCACAGGAACCATATGGGGTAATTGTGAAGACCACGTGAGCTGATATGTATGACATGCCCAACGTGCCCAACGCCTGGGAAGCACTGACACCAAGAAACATCAATAATGGTGATGATAGCTTAATTTTTTTAAGTTTATGAGATGACTCCTGTATATAGTGCCCTGGGCTAGGGGCTGAAATACAAGAAATAGGATATCTCTGCCCTTGGATTTAAAAATCTAGTTGGAAAAACAAGCTATACGCAACAGCAGAACAATATGTTTTCAGTGCTAAATGAATGGAATATGTAAAATTCATACAATCAGAAACAAGAAGCAGTAATAAGTTAGAGTAATTATGCTATCTTTGGAAGAGAGTTTGGGACAGACACCAGAGGACAAGAATGGAAAAGGAAGCTAGGAAAAGTGACCTGAGCAGCAACAGCAAGGCTTATATACTTAACAAAAAGCTCTGATGGTAGATCCCAGACTCAATTAAAAAGGTACTCAGAGTGCGTTTTAATAGTTGCTTTCTGATGCCCTGCAAATTGTTTTGCAAAGGTCTAGCGCCCTACCTGAAAGTCCACCCTGCCACATAAGATGAATTAATGTCACAAAGAACCTTTTGGGGACAGGTGGAGTGAGGGGTCCAATGACAACATGTGTTGCTCTTCAAAAGCCCACATCATTAGGTAGATCTCACTAAGTAACTACCACAGCGAGTGCGTAGTGGCTAGCCCTTGTTCCCTCTCATGGACATGGACGTGACAGATTGGAACTGTCTACAATGGTATCATCTATCCTTTTCTTCTGAGGGCTCTGACCTACTCTTATCACTCAACATATTCCCAGCAAGAGAAGTGGACTCTGTGCGTGCCCACACAGCTGTAGGTACTTACTCACACAGAAGGTATGTCTTGAGCAAGCAGTGCATCTTAGACTTTAACAGGCATACATATCACTTGGGGGCATTTGTTAACATGCAGATTCTGTATGTTCTATAGGCCTGGGGTGAGGCCTGAGACTCTGCATTTCTAACAAGCTTCCAGGTAATGCCAAAGCTGCTGCTCAACAGATCACATTAAAAGGTGCAATTCATTAATTTCCAGGTGATTTAGGCATCCTGTTCATGGGGACTGATTGGGAAACACTAGTGAACAATGACCTGGTGCCCCTCCCCCACACCCCTGAGGTGTAGTCTTGCTCACATTCACTGGTGTGTAGCCACGCTACTGTGCATTCCCAAGAGAGGACCGTCATGACCAGGGGATGTCCCTTAGGGGTCTGTTAACTTGTGACTAGAACACCAGAGACTGAAGGGACACCTCCTATTCCCAGACCACTTAGGTATGAAGTCATGGAAACCTCTACCATTCCACAGAGTCCTTTGTATGTAGAGATCAGGAGATTTTCAAACCCCAAAAATCTAAAAAACAGGAGAGGCTCTCTCTGTGGCAATTTCCTGCTGAAGGATTGGGTAGTTCAGGGCACAGTAAGAGAAGGCAGGAGATAGCAGGTGCTCAGAATTCCCTCACCTGGAGGGTTTAAGTGCTGCTCTAAGTGCTGCTGTTTCAGAATATGGGTTGGTGGGGGGGGGGGGGACAGGGGCAGATCATCCTGAGGCGTGTGTGGGATCAGAGCAAAGCTCTGGAAATGACACATTCTCGTGGCTTTAAAGGCTCCGAGAGAGCAGCGTCTGGGTCTCCCACTGACACGGCAACACACTGTGATCCACTAGCTGCCCACTGCCCACTGTCGGCATGGGTCACAGTCACCAAGGGCCCCAAGGTAACACTGCTTTTGTCCAGGACCCCCCTTCTATGCCCATAACTCTGAAACTACATGACATCTTAACCTTTATAAGAATTTCTTCAAGACAGCATTTAAAAACACCCAAATCTTTCTTGACCTTTACATTTTAGTAGAGGTTTTTTTCCTTTAAATTGATGTTACAATAATTTTTTTTTAAGCTGTGGCATTTTTAAAGCTACTTCGAGAGGAACTTCACTTTCCCTTACCCATCCTATTTGAGAACAATCATTAATCATGAAGGGAAGGCACCAAGGACTCAAACTCAGCTTTATTGTTTTCGTGTTTGTGACATTTTCTTTCTATCAGCCAGTGGGAAGTTCCTACCCTTTCCATTTATTATCTACAGGTGGTAGAATTTGTTTTCCAGGTCCCAGCCCTCTTCTATCACCTTGCACCCCCTCCTCTGTCACAGCCCAGGCTCTGGGAGCTCCTTCAGACTGGTGTTTGGAGATAATATCTTGTGGATGTTATCTTTAGTTTTGCAAAATGCAAGTTCATTTTGTATGGGGCAAAACAGGCCCTTCTGTCTGCCAAGGCACAACTCAGCTGTCACATTCTAATTTTTTCCCCCATACAGGTAACTCTTATACAGGGAACGTAAGATGATTGACCCATAACTTCACAGAGATTTAGGTCATAAATCACAAAAATCTGAGGACCCATAGGCCACTGGGCTCCCAGTTCTGCATGGCTACAGTCAGATAGTGCTGAATAGCAGCTGCGCCTTCCAACCAGGGGTTGTTAACCTGGAATTCATGGATGTAGGCATGTGTATAGAATTCAGATGTTCATGAACTTGGATGGGGAAAACTTGCACTTTTATTTGCACTAATGTCTAACTGAAATTCAGCATTTTATTCAATTATGAATACAGGCAAGAAACTACTGTGGTATTAGTAGTACCTTAACAGGAATTAGTAGTGTCCCCAGTAGAAATCACAGAGGTTTTCATATCACATTACAGTGGTTGGAGATAACTTGAAGAATTGCTTATATTCACCACTAGTTGAAAATATGGTGATGATTATTCCAGCTGCTCGATTTTGTTATTTAATGCATTAATAGAGAATCGTGTATATTACTATATCGCACATTTGTGTTTTTTAATACTGTGATAATTATATTTCTATGTAATTAGTTTCCTTTGTAAGTCCATGTTTTTTATGCTGTGCAGTTTAAAGCATTATTCTGAGAAGTGTCCATAGGCTTCAGCAAATGTGAAAGGGATTCATGGCACAAATGGAAAATAGGGACAAGCCCTCCTTTAGACTCCTCAGTTTGTCCAAGTTCCTAACTGTCCATGTCATTCAGTGTCCTGACCTTCCGAACGCATGCGAAATTTTGAGTTGGCTTTCTTTGGTGGTCTTTAAGGCCACTTTTCTTTGCATTAGGAGATGTGTGATATTATCACAGGTGATATCACATTCATTCATTTTAGCATTCATTTAATTAAAATGTCCCTAATGACCTTTATTAAACTTTCTGCCAAGTGTTGTGAAAACTTAGTAAATAAATAAGATACTGTTCCTGGCTCCAAAATCTTGGACTCACATAAGAAGTTTATCACTCTTACAAACTCCTCATTACATTATGTATGTTCTATGCTGTTATTCCACTGCTAGGAAGATCTACACCTAAGTAGCAAAGAACACCCTACCCAGCCTCACGCCCTGTGTTGTCAAGGGACAGAAATGTTGTGTCTTCTTCATTTTCTTCCAGAAATTGAGGGCATTTACACAATAGGTATTTATTAAGTACCAATTAAATGTGCCAACAAGAGAGCTAGATGACTCTAGATGACTTTCAAATTTCTGATTTGATTTTTCAAAGTGAGAAATGCTATTTTTTATCAAGAAATAGAATGTGCGGGTGGGGGGAACCAAGCTTGTGGGGAAGGAAGATGTTGAGTTTTGATCTTGGTGAGTGTGAGGTTATATGATTATAGTTGGATATGTGGATCTAGAGCTTAAAAAAAAGTGTCTGTTCAAATTTTACATATGGAAGCCATCACTGGTGTAGGTGGTAAGTCAAACCAGTGGTAAGTCTGAGATTGCTGTATTAACAAACATACATTCTTTGAGGTATTCCAAGCAGCTAGAGACAATGACAAGTGTACAGTAAGTACCTCCTAGCCTGGTACCTCCATGAAATAACACAAAGCAACTCCAGAAATATGAAATCTCTATGCAAAACCATGCTTTTAATGTTACTTGAATAGAATACCAAGAGTACTAAAAACAATTGCAAGTAGAAAGAGAAAAAGAAATAAATTCCATGCCCTTCTCTCTCTCTTTCTCCCTACCACAATGCTTTGATACAAAGGCAGACAAATAAAAACTGCTCAGGATAGAAGACAGGCACAGGCAAAAAGACCTCAGGGAAAGTTGGAGAGGACACCAGAATGATTGAATAGGGTAGAACTTCAGGAAACAGGTTTAGATGTATGTGCCTTTTAAAGGCTAGGCAGTTTCATAAAGGGCCAAACACATGATTTTAAGGGATAGACAAAATTAAAATGATTAACTGTGATTTAAAGGGACAATCTTTCAAACACGTAGCTTCTGAAAGAGAGAAAAAGAAAAAAAAACAAAGAATAAGTGTCCTTTAGCAATTAAGTAATTGCTAAAGGTAATGAAGCAGAAAGGAAAAAGAAGTGTAGGGTCTTACAAGAAAAAGTAAATCAACAAAATTGTTAAACTCACAATTCCTCCCCCACCATCATAACAAACAAAAACCTGCTGAAGTATCTGAATTTTACTACACCATCAGTAAAGAAGGCTATTTAACTAGGAACCATGTAAAATATTTCACAGGAAAAAAATTAAAAAAACAGAATAAAATAAAAAAAAGGATGATTACAGAAACACCCCCCCTCCAAAATACTCATGAAGTAGAAAGAAACCTATAACCCATAACAAATTAAATTAATTCTAATAAGCATTTGAGGGTATGAAAAACCACTTTAAATTATAAGTTCAAATACTGAGAACACAAATGGACAAAAAAAGAAGAAATGAAAAAATGGTTGAACTCAGGAAACAAATGGGGAAAAAAAGATGATTTTATCTCAGAAGTAAGAAGAAATTACAAAATGCCCAAGGAAAAAAAAAGACTCCAAAAAAGATTTTATAAGGGATGTTGAAGAAAGACAAGGAAAACAACCAAGAGAATGAAATGACACAAAAAAAGACATAAAGTTGATCAGAGAAAAATAGGGGCAATAGATGACAGGCAAAGAAGAAATAATATTTGTATTATTGGAGCCCTAAAGAAAAAATAAAATAAAACAAATCAAACACAACTACTCTTTAAAATTCTAATCCAAGAAATTTTTCCAGAAATAAAATAAGCTTTGAAAACTTACAAGGCACCTAGGAAAATTAACCCAAAATGATGAAAGCTGGAACATATCCCAGTAAAACTATTAGATTTCAAAGACTAAAATAAAATCCACAAGACCTCCAGGCAAAAAAGACAAATAATTTTTGCAAAATTATATTTTTACAGAATTAATAATGACAAAAGAGTTCAACTGGCATCAGAGTTTTAAAAACCAACATGCAAAGAAGGCTACAATGGAGTAACATTTTTTAAGATTTCAATGAAAAAAAATAACAATTTTTAATACATAAAAACTTTTGGCATTCTGAATCCATAAACTGTTCTTGAACAAACTACTAAACAATAAGCTTTATCCAGCCAAAGGATGACTGGGAAAACTTTAAAAAAGGTGCTAGTACAAAAGCATTGAAAGTATATAAATATACAAATAATACTTAAACAAAAGTGGGGATGGAAAGACTGCCATACAGCTGTTGTGTGTTGTGACAAAGTAGAAAAGTGCAACTAAAAACTAGGAGGAGACGGGAGGGAAAAGTGGATGTGCCTATATTGTTGTGTACGCATTAAATAAATATCAAAGGATCAAAATCCTGATTTTGGGGAAAAGTTAACAAAATAGGTAAACCGTTAGATAACTTGATCCCAGAGAAGGGAAAATGTACAAATATGTTTTTTTTCCAAAAATGAAATGAGGAGAGGAAAATAACCATTTAAACAGAACAAAGCATAACAAACTGAGTGGTAGACCTCTATGCAAATAAATTCAAAAACCTAGATTAAATAGATAATTTCTTACAGAAATACATATTGACCCCTTAGGGTTAGAAAGCTTAAACAGACCAATTTCCATAAAAGAAATAGAGAATTTTATTAAAGAATTCCCCACAAAAAAAATCAGCAAGCACAGATGATTTCATAGGGGAATTATAATATTCATACTTAAAAAGATAAAGACAATGCAAAGACATAAAAACCTACAGAGCAACAATACTCATGAAAATCACTGCAAAAATTCTGAACAAAATATCCACTAATGTCATCCAACACACTTAAATCTCTTCACTACTAGTTAAATTGTGTCTAGCCACATGCCTCGCGTTCTCTCCAGAGCATGCTTTCCTAACAGTAAACCTCCTCATTTTGGCATCATTTGCAACCTAGATAGGCTGAGAATTTTCCAATCATCAAGTTCTGGTTCCTTTTTGCTTAACAATTCTTTTCTCAATTTATCCCTTTCCTGTCATTTTACTATAAGCAACAGAAGAAACCAGGCTGCATCTCCAATGCCTTGCTTAGAAATCTGCTCAGCTAAATATCCAGGTTCCTTACTTACAACTTTTGCTTTAACACAACCAGAGGCACAATTCAGTTCATTTTCCTTCCACTATATGACAAAGATAATCTTTCTTTCAATGTCCAATAACTTGCTCCTCATTTCCTTCTAAGACCTCACCAAAAGTGATTTCAACATATGTATTTCTACCAACAGTCTGTTTAAGGCAATTCAGGTTGTACCTCAAAATTCTTAAAGCCTCTTACCCATTAGCCAGTTTTGAAGCCACTTCCACATTTTTTATTTTGTTACGGAAACACCTCACTTCCCAGTAACAAACTCCCCATCAGATTTCGATGGCCACTGTTATAAATTATCACAAACTTGGTGGCTCAAAATAACAAGAATTTATTCTTTCATAGTTCTGGAGGTGAGAAGTCTGAAATCAGGTGTTGGCATCTCTCACATGCCCTCCATAAGCTCTAGAAGGATCCATTCCTTTCTGCGCTGGTGGCTGCCAACACTCCTTGGCTTACGACCATATCGCTCCAATTTCTGCTTCCACCTCACATCACGTTTTCCTCTATGTGTGTGTCTTATCTTACTCTATCTCTTACAATCAAATTTATGATGGCATAGAGGACTGGATTGATAATCCTCATCTGAAAATCTTCAACTTAATTACATCTATAAAAAAATTATCATATAAACTAAATATAAAGTAACACAGATTCTGAGGATCAGGCTCTGATGGCCATTATTCAGCCTACTACATACACATAATAAGACTAAAAAATAACCACATAGGCATTTCCATAGACACTGAG